>BQNB010055363.1:0-39143 GCA_026074375.1 Tanacetum coccineum
TTAGTAATAAAATCAAGCGTAGAATTACCGCGTATATTTGAGTGACCGCCATTTGTTTTGCCAATGTATATAAATTAAGATACACGCGATACATAGATTAAGAAACCCAACAAAGTTCGATCGACTAACAAATTTTCATCAAATTCCAGCAACATGAGTAGCATGACAGAGAAGCAGACCGAAAGCAGTATCATGTGCTCCCTCGAATTCAATTTACGTCTTGACGACGTTGTCCTGATTTCTGAACAATTCGTAAGTTCTTGGTTTCTTTTACGTATTACTTATAGAATTATTAGTTGCGTTAGTTAATTAGGGTTAATTTGCAAAAGTTTTCAGAAAAGTGGGAATTGTTCTATTAGCCTAGGGTTTACTTGAATTATTATGTAATTTCAACATCAAGAAGTAAACCAATTCTAGCCTTGTTCTGCTTAGTAGTAATACGTGTTATGTGGATACATCCATGCGTATATGCTACTGTAATTATAACAATTCTTTTTTTAAAACCTAATTAAATAACAAGTTTTCGATTTTGCTCCTCCTTTGATGCAGTGGAAATTTGTTATGTTTTTTATATGCTTCATCGGACTAACATTCGTTTTCTTCTTTCTATAAGGTGAACAGTTCAGCTCTAATAAAATACTACACTTCTGGAGGGAGTGAAGTTAGGACAAGCATACGATCAGAAGTCACACGACATTGGAGCACGTACATCAAATAGAAACCAACACATCAGAACGACGATGGTTGTATAAGCAACTAGCTGATTTTACAAGTGGGTCTCCCGAGTTCCTTTATTGCTATTTTTGATGGTTACAGGAGGAACTGAAAGCGCATCTTATGTTAATGAAAACACGTCACGAGATTACTCTTTGAGGATTCTGATCTACCACAAACACAATCAGAAGGATCGCTAGATGAGTTGTTCTTAAAAGAGTTACAAGAATGCCAATGCAAAGCATTTTTAGAGGCTGACCAAGCTCTTTTGACGAATGAAGAATGCAGTATCAGCGATTATTTGGAACCCACAGCTTTAAAACGGTTTTAATACTAGGGAGACATTTACTAATAGCAAATGCTGGAGACTGTCGTGCAGTTATTTCAAGGAAAGGAGTTGCGAAGCAAATTTCTAATGATCATAGACCGTCTAATGTACAAGAAAAGAAGAGAGTGGAGGAATTAGGCGGTTACTTTGCAGATGGGTACTTGAATGGTGAACTTGCTGTGACACGAGCCCTTGGAGACAGACACATGAAATCACCCATCGGTAGAAATGACACAATCTACCATCTGATTGCTGAACGCAGATGGGTACTTGAATGGTGAACTTGCTGTGACACGATCCCTTGGAGACAGGCACATGAAATCACCCATTGGTAGTTTTAATGAAGAAGCTGTGGGCCTTGTTCGTCGTCAACTAATCCAACACAATGACCCTGAAAGGTGTGCTAGAGAGCTCATTGATCAAGCATTACGACTACACACAAGCGATAATCTAACTGCTATAGTCGTATGCTTCTCTTCTCAAATTAAGGCTCTTCAGCCTTGGCGGCCAAAATTTAGAAGAAGCTGTCAGTAGACATACAAGTGTTTTTCAAGACAACGAAGACCGGTGTTACTTAGAAGTTACATTTATTCAAAGTGTTTATTGTAATATAGATCTGTTTACGGGTCCTTCAGATGAGTTAGAAAAAGTAGTATGCCGCAATTTTGTTTCGAATTCAAACAATGAATGAATGATCAGTTATATAGTTCCAATCATATTTCTTCAGTTGATGACCTTGTTAGTTTGTTTTTTTCTTCCCTTACAGCGTTATAAGTCTTTCAAATATGACATACCATATTGTATCATGCATTAAGCATATGTTTCACAATGACTAATTTGTAATTTTTTGATACACAGCCTTGTGTCAAAGTTGTTGTATGTCATATTTGTGATCAATCTTCTTTTAGCTATTCAGGAAAGCAAGTGCTTTGTTCAAATCTGGTACGGACACGCACAAATAATACAATTGAAGTGCTTGGCGTATACATGAATGTGTCTTTTGTTGATCATTCTTGATAGTTTCAAGTGACTTCAATGTTTTTCTGTTACAAAAACCATTGTAGTTCCAATGGGTCAACTTTCTCTGCTGTTTTTGACAGTCTACATGATTTTAAAGACTTAATCTTAAGTGGCCTCGCTTGCACATCTTCATGCTTGCGATGGTGTTGATTATCCGTTAGAGATTATGACTGGGTTAACTGTGTAGTAGATGTAATTTCTTTTGGACCAAATAAGTTGCGAAAAACTGTCTTAAAAAGCATAGAAAAACGATTTTAAAAGTTTGTTTTGTGTGTTTATTTGTAGAAATTAGCAGGGTACCCAATGACTAATTTTGTTGCAAGCAAATGTTTTCCATTTATACGATTTTTTTAACAATATCTTTACGAATGAATGACAACTTTTAATTAATATACAAGCAATAGCAATGCAAACTATTTCATATCCAACTAAACAATAAGTCTGAATTAAAGGAGTAACACATAGCATTTTTGAAACAAAAATTAAAAATAAACGTCACTGAAAAATGAAATGTAATTTTGCATAAACATAAATATGCAACTATTAGTCGCTACTTTTTCCAATAAACACAAGTTATTGCACCCCAGTGCTTTTACCCTACTATGATACCACACCATACTCATCTTATCGCGTGACATGTACAAGATGTTTCATCTAGCACTCAGATACGCATATAAAGACCAAGTCTTTATCACTCGTCAAAGTGGATTAAAGAAGCTATAGAATTGGTTCTATGAAAGTAGTCATTACATGTCCTAGTTTTTAGGCTAGTTGGAAGTTCATGCATGCATATTTCCCTTTTGCAAGTTAGTGGGTCAAGTAGTAATGTAGTCATATTTCACTTATATATATATATATATATATATATATATATATATATATATATATATATATATATATATATATATATATATATATATATGTACCGTTCGCATGAAAAATTAGAGAAGAGAAAATTGATAAAAGTTTAGTGTTGTTCCTTTCTATTTTGGAGAGTTGCTAACTCAAATCGCAGGAGATTGACCTTCTCTAATGGGTCTCTATCACACCCATTCCTAATCAAAAGTCTTCACCATGTTCTTTTCTTCTTTTCTAACACATAAATCTGTTATATAATCTTTTTATTTAAAATTTTGAACAACATCCCCAGTTTATCATCAACATGAAATACCAAAATTAATACATCTCTTAATTAGTGATTATAACTTAGATAGTGAAATCACTTGAAGGACTAATATGAGTGAGAATTCAAGGTATGCACAAGGGCCAAAAATGTTTCTCTTTTAACGACGGTCATCGATCATCATATTCTTTCTTCGAATCTATATAGTTATATACATTATAAAAGCAATAAATCTGCAAAAATTACACAAAGCAAAGATCTTATCATAAAACAAAAATATCAAATGAAGTAGGAATTTTTTTTAAGGTTTAAGATAAATCTAGCAACTTACCAATTAGCACCATGCTATTTCTTTACCTATGCATAACACCATCATCATTATGTGGCCACCAATTCCAGCCTAAAAGAAAGTAATTGACAAAAAGTACGAAAACAAATATTAACACCTTGATACAAAAATTGCACCCTAAACCCTAAGAAGTGAGATCATTAAAGAACATTGTCATATCAAAGAACAAAAGAACACATCCTAGCCATTTATTTTTCATCAAACATGTAAATTTTAATTCAATGCGTCGTTTGATTAAATTTAATAGCATACCAAATTTTCATATTGATTCAAAATATAAGTGTGAAAATTGTGTCGAAGCCAAACTTACAAGATCATCTTTCAAATCGGTTAAGCGAAAAACCGAACCAGTTGATATGATACACACAGACATATGTGATTTGAAATCACTACCCACAAAAGGGGGCAATAAGTACTTTATCACGTTTATTGATGATTGTACAAAGTATTGCTACGTTCACATGTGATTTTTCCAGACGTAACTAAAAAAATCGATTTCATATACTTTTGACAATTTTTTAGTGTTAAAATTTTCGCGAAGAAATATTACACGTGATTTGTAAAATCACTTGTGATTTGTTGTTTTTAAAAATCACGTGCTATTTCATAAATCGCATGTGATTTCACAAATTCACTTATGATTTTTAAAGTAATAAATCACGTGTGATATCATAAATTGCATGTGAATTTACAAATTTACGTGTGATTTATCAAGTAATGAATCACATGTGATTTTTCGAATCATGTGAGATTTTTCGAATCACGTGTGATTTTTTCTGGGTGAAAATTAAAAAAAAATCATCGAAAATATATAAAAATGCCCGTCTATAGAAAGATACTTTAATTATCTTCGCGATGGTATAATTAAATTTGCGTAATGATTAACGGTTTGAGAGATATGTTAATTTTAAAAAATAGGATGAAAGTGGGTTTTTTAATTAAATAAACATAGGATTTAATATAAGCCGTTAGATGGAAATAAAATGGATGGATAAGATTGAAGGATTTGTTCTTTAATTGGACATTGTTCTTTATAGATCTTTTCTCTAAACGCTAAACCCTAAACCAGAACAAATCTAGCAGATGGTGGTCAACACATAGTGTCGTGCGAGTTGTTTTGTTAGAGAGAGGGAGAAACGATTTGTGTAACGGAGAGAAAAAAGGGTTTATATATGATTTTAGGTTGAATCGCCTGTTACAAGTCAAAATATTTTAAATGAGTTGTTACTATAATAATGGGTTGTTACAAGATTTTTAAATGAGATGTATCAATATTGGGTTGGGTTGTTATAAGTTTTTTAAATAAGATGTATAAATTGTTACATGAGATGTATCAATCGATTATATGAATATTAGAGGTTGTTACAAGTATAACAATCGAATACATTTAATTTCCGTAATGTAACTTCTATTCAAATGTATGTATTGATTTCATAGTAAAAGACAAATCTTTCTTTAATTATTTGATGTCTTAATACTTTTAAGACTTCTTTTCTTAGAAAGTCCTAAATGTATTATAAAGTAGTATAGAATAAATATATTTACCACTAATTAAATATGGTTAAATGCCAATAAAATCACCACCAAAATAAAACTCCAATGAAAACCACTAAATTCTAACAAATCTACCAGAACTCAAACACCACTGTTTTTAGCAGATGGCGGTCAACACATAGTGTCATGCGAGTTGTTTTGTAAGAGAAAGGAAGTAAGAATTTGTGTTACAGAGAGAAAAAGGAAAGTTTATATATAATTTTAGGTTGAATCGCCTGTTACTAGTCAAAATGTTTTAAATGAGTTGTTACTATAATAATGGGTTGTTACAAGTTTTTTAAATGAGATGTATCAATATTGGGTTGGGTTGTTACAAGTTTTTTAAATGAGATGTATAAATATTAGGCTATTACAGAGATGTATCAATGGACTATATGAATATTAGAGGTTGTTACAAGTATAACAACTGAATACATTTAATTTCCGTAATGTAACTTCTATTCAAATGTATGTATTGATTTCATAGTAAAAGACAAATCTTTCCTAAACTAAGTACTAGACATGATAGAAATTTAAAGAGAGAGGGAGAGAGAGAGAGAGAGAGAGGAGCAAAGAAATAAAGAGGTGGATGATTCACTAGAATATAATGAGGAACCAACACCCTTCCTAACATGCTAGAAATGGGTATATATAGTTACTTGGCCATTTAATGCGTATGGACTAAGTAGGATGGGCTGAGCTCGGCTTTGGTTGGGCTTTGACCAATAACACATACAATATTGTTTATTTTTTCCCTTACAGCGTTATATTTTAATTAAGATTACGTCATAATTATAAATATAAACAACCATCAGGAACTCCGTTTGCAATCAGGTTGTACCTGTCCGACCTGGTCGGCTGTCCATGACCCGTGTTGATCTGGCCCAATGTTTAGCCTGTTAATTTTACCGCCCCATTCACTCTCCATTCATTCATTCGTTCGGATACATGTCCCTCTCGCATAAACCACAAATAACTAATCCACCGTTTCTCTCTCATCCTTCTCTCTCAAAAAAATCCACCCACGAGTGATGTTAATCGAATTTCTCCATCCAGATTACACTACCATGACATTGCAAAAACAAATCAAAAATTCCATGTGAGTTCAAATCTTCAGCTTTTAATTACTAGAGAAGATTTTAGTTTATGTTTATAAATTTTTTTATGAGATTCGTTTTTTTTTTTAGATTTTCATCTTTGTTTTGGATGCATTGTGTTATATGATTAGGTAATCATTGGTGTTAATTTTATTTTGGGTGATTTGTTTTTAAGGCTGCTTATATTTATGCTTATAGATAAGAACTGAGGCTGCTTAAGGAGGGTGTTTGTGTTGGCTTATTTAGTGGGTTTATGAGCTTTAGAAATTAAGCAGTGAAACAACTTATTTAGTTTTGTTAAAGATAAGAAATTGGTTTTAAGACATGGATATATGTTCCTTTCCAGGCAGTGTGTCATTTTGTTATGATGTGGGTTTAATTTATAATTTTATATTAGTGAATGATTCATGTTCTTACCTCATTTGCAGCTCTACAGGTTCAGTGTACCCTACTGCTGACATAGACAAGGGATCTCTTATAACCGAAAAAGGTGAGCTCTTGAGCTTCTACAAATTCAAATGAGCTATTCGATTCTTCACAATTATTAGAATAGGAATGGTATCGCATTGAACGTAGTTGGTAGGTGTTTTATAAGATTCACGTATAAAAATGCAGGAATATATCCTATAAATAAGCTTCTCTACAAAAAAATTTTAGGCATAATAATAAGGTATGGTTTTTGTATAATGTTTTTGATGTGGTTTAGTGGTTGGTGAAATTTACTAATTTAATCCTTTGCTATTGCAGATTGCTTCACGTATTTGTTGGCGATTTAACAGCCTATTGGCGTGGGAAGAATCCCCGTCAAAACTAAAGGTAACATTATTCTAATCTGTGTGAACGACTATCTCTTTCTGCTTTGATAAAAGATTTATAAAATCAAAAATAGTCATTTTATGACATTTTGACCAAATGTAGATGAATCAATTCAAAATGACACCAATGGAATGATATCGTAAATATTGTAGGTTGTCAAAGGTTTACATGTTTGTCATGTTTTGTTTAAAAGTAGTCGCATAATCTATCAAATGTTCAATATTAGTCACTTTACTAAAATTATAACACCACAACATGTATATGTCGTAACCTAGCTATATGACTCTATGAATATATGAGACATTTTATTAACCAAACTCATTGG
The DNA here is from genome assembly GCA_026074375.1 of Tanacetum coccineum. Lineage (NCBI taxonomy): Eukaryota > Viridiplantae > Streptophyta > Magnoliopsida > Asterales > Asteraceae > Tanacetum > Tanacetum coccineum. The sequence continues at coordinate 7,306 of BQNB010055363.1, forward strand.
TCCACAAGGCTTATTATGTTAATTATAAGTCCATTGGATACAACAAGGTTCCGAAGTTTACATAACCAAACTCATTGCTAGCTTTTTGTAAATATCTGTCGTTCAAAAAAACAAATAACAAATTGTTAGTCATAAAATTTTCTTTCACGTATTTGTTAGTAGTCATTATGCATTTTTAAGTCTCAACTGTTTGTTTTTCTACCCTATTTTGCTTTTGGGTGGCGAAATTGTTGTTGGGTGGTGAACCAAATTAGTCAATGGGCTATATACATTGTTCTTACTATCTGAAATGTATGTACCTTTTACAAATAATTTTGGGCGGGCCATGGTCGGCCCCACGTACGTACTAGCTACAGCCTGGCTTACATATTCTATGCTTCTATATCAGCCGAGCTTGAGATCTTATTAAAGGCCAAACATCTTCTAAAACTGTATTTTTTGTTGTCAAATGTTTGGTGTTGATCATCTTATGTTAATCAACTTATTGACAATATCCTATGATAATTTATAGATCTGATTCAATAAAAGTTACCGATTTCAGATGCATCAGTTCTGGGTGGATTATCACAGTCATTTGCTCCAATGTACTGTAAAGTGAACGAAGTGAATAAAGTGATGTCAACAGAGCAACCGTGTGACGTGGCATACGAATTTGGAAATGGAATTTTGGATCTTCAAGAGTACCCTAAACTATTTCCAAAACCAGGTAAAACTCACATGCATATACATTTTGAAAGTGCTATCCAAGACACCTCCTATTAGTTACTATTTAGTTTTTAAATTTAGAATATTTTATGTTAGATATGCCCTTTGGGGGTTTGAAGCGACAAGCTAGCTTCTGTATCTTTGTTCTTCGGCATCTTTGAGTGTTGTTCAGCTTGCAAAAAGTGGGAGTTCAGGTATTAATCTGAATTCTGAAATTAAGTTTAGCAACTAGAATTCATGAAAGTCGATGGATACATACATGTTTTAATGTGTATGCACACGCTAATACATGTTGGTTGTACTTTCTTGATGTTAGATCATATTGAATGTTATTTTACATGTTAATTTTCAGAAATTTAGAAAAGAAGACATGAAACTCTCCGGCTCAGACGTGTATATGCGAAGATCAGATTCTGTGAAAAAGGTAAGCTTCCCTCCTTTGTCTCTCTTCCATCTTACCTAATTTAAGCATCAATGATTGTGGACATGCATAAATTGTTGCACGTCTTCTGAATTTATTTATGAATCAGATACTATTTACTTATGTAACATGAAATTTATATACATGAAGGTTATCACTTATCACAATACTAGAATTCAAACTCTTAGTTGCATGATAATATGTGAATTGTAAGCACATATCTTGGATTATTTTTGTCATAAGAGTCTATGTGATTATACTTGACCTTCCTGCTTCTTTGCCATTTATAGTTGATATGTTATGGTAACCTTCTGTATCATATTGTTAATAGTTCTCAAATCATGATCACTTTGCATAGGCTGAGCAAAGAGCACGAGAAGAAAGTTAAAGATCAAGGCTATGGGAGCGTGAGCAGATTGGAGAAAAGAGGAAAAGAGACTTGGTTTGTTTTTCCTTATTTATTTTTGTGATTTACATGCAAAGTGATGAATTTATTTCTGTTGAGCACGATACTTTTGCAATTATGGTTCTTCATTAACGAATTATTTTGACAGACACTTAGAGCACGTGTTGCTGACACGGTAGAGGAGAAGAAATTGGAACTACTGTTTCTTTGGTGGATTGAGCATCACAAAAAACTTGGCAATTTTTTAAGGTTTGCTTTTTTTGTTTTTCTAATAATACATCGGGGTTTTCTTCATTTACATCGAAAGTAAAACTGTGGTACCTCAAATTGTTTCTTAATTTCGGTTCTTTTTTCTAATGTTGCAGCAGCGGTCATCCTCTTTTATTAATAGCAGCTGAAAAAGATCATTTGGAAAAGAGATTATATTTGATCTTGAGAACTCGACAGTCCACAACCATCGAGGGTCCAAGCAGCAGCGAAAAACAGATCCCAGGTACCAGCTCTTGCTATCCCCTGAGATAACAACACATGATAAAAGTGGAAAAAACATTGCCCAAAATGGTGAGGGTTTTTTGTCACAGTTTAGCTGGTAATGGCTGCACTATTAACATTTTTTATCCGTTTGTGGGCCGATTGAACCCATAATCAGAGTGAGCTAACTTTTAATGGTTGTTTGTGGCATATTGATCTCTACTAAAATGTAAAAACTATTGACAAAAAGAATTGCTGTATATTTCAAATTGCGAAAATATGCACAGGTCGCGTGCTTACTATTTGACACACAAATAACATATTTTCACTTTTTAAGGTGACAATCTAGCCTTTGTATATCAATTTTTATATTTATTCGAAATAATTGGAAAGCACATGTCGCGTGTTTACGAAAATATGTTATTTGTGTTGGATATTATCAATTTTTATATTTATTCGTATTTGTTTCTTGGTGCAGGGGAACATGCAAATTATTGATACGTAAAGTCATTGTTGGAGAGGGCTAAAGCAATCAAATGGTACATATTAAATCTTTTGGTTCATGAGGAAATCGGACGCAACGCTCCGGGCGAATGGAGCTAGGAAGGAGGAGACATTAAAGCAAACGGTATATATTAAATCTTTTGTACATCCTTTAACATCGATTATAAGTCCGTCTTCTCATTAGACTATTTTTTGATTGGTGCAACTGCTTCTATCTTCAGTTTAAGCAATCTCCTTTAGTCCTTTATATGTGCTTTGCTAATTTGAACTCAAATAAAGATGGTTGTTATTCGTTATAGCCATATATAAACCTACAAACATTGTATGCAAGTGTAGCTAATCTATGTAGGTATGTGTATTAGTGTAGGAGCAGTTAAGCTTTTATGATATCATTATATGGTTAATTAAATCACAACACTCAAATGGATTATTCAGTACATTATAAAACAATACAAATACCAGTAAAAGTGGGTTGCATTTAACGCTGGCCCGACCCGTGTTCGACCCGCTGACATTTAATAATACCCGGCCTGAACCGACCGCTCCGTTTTTCACCCTTTACTATTTTTTTGATCAATTTATGTTAGAAACATTGTTAAAATGATTTTTTACAACAACATTTACAAATGTATATTTGTTAAATACTTGATTTAAAAAATATTTACTTATAAATGGGTCGTTTCGGTTATGGGCTACTTCTAATGGGTCAAATAAAAAAATTTAAAGAAAGAAGAGCACTACCTGATAGAAGCATCGAACTCTAAAGATGAAGAAAATGGCGTTGGAGTCTCTTTCCACTCATGAAATTTTGGTATATGTCGTTTTAGTGTGTTGCAGACCAAAATGGCTCAAATATTGATATTAATCAGATAGCTGGGGGAGTTTTTGAGCAGACTTAAGTTTGACCCGTTTTACCATTATTAACGTTTTGTTGTAAACTTTTGCAGAAAGAAGCAGGCTGATGATATTTCAAGAAATGAAGAAACCACAGGAAGCATAACGTAAAGCTTTTGAAGAATAATAACAACAAAGTCTTGAGGCCAATATTTTATTTTTCATTGTTGGTGGATATAAGGGTGGTTAAAATGTTCATCGATCAAACTAAGCTCACGAACAAGCAATGACTTAGTGTTCAGCTCAAATGTGCTTCTTCCATTGTTATAAGTATGTAAATGTCGGTATTTCATTTTGTTAACTTTAAGTTTCCTGAACCCCGCACTCCTCTGCTAACCGTCCCGCAGCAGAGCGCGGGTTTACCAACTCGTTATAAAAATACTTGTAGTAGATGTACCTTGCCTTTTATGAGATTGTGAGGTCAGACGGTTTGTATATAATATAAGATCTATATAAGTCTTTCAATTATGACATACAATATTGTATCATGTATTAAGCATATTTTTTTGTTTGGGTAAAAGGTTACCCCGGTAAAGTATATGTAATCATAAAAACGTTTAAGTTCAATGAAATCACATTAACCTTAAGCCAAGGCTTGAACATCCACTAAATCGATTGTGACAAGCCACAAAATTGACCTAAGCTAGAAAATCAACAAACATTACATGACTCTCTACTAACATCCATATATCCTAAAGTTCGAAGGCATCTTCCATAACAAGAGCAGACTTTGGACTATCGATGTGTTCTTGAATCTAAAAGTGACGAGCTTGAGCCGAACCATTGTCATAATTAAGTCACGAATATCCTCCGGTGATCTAGAATTTTTAAACAACCTATTATTTCATTCAATCCATATATAATATGAAGAGGCTGCAAAAATCAACTTACCCATGACATTCCGAAAAGAACATTTATTAGCCATAGGAATAGACAACATAATGATATCTTCCAAAATAAGAGGAACATGCTCCATTCCAGCCAGATTAGCATATTTTTCACAATGAGCAATTTGTAATTTTTTTTAATATGACTTACAATCTTGTATGTGATAATTAGGACAAGTCAAAGTTGTTGTATGTAACATTTGTGATCATTCTTCTTACTAGCTATTCAGGAAAGCAAGTGCTCATTCAAATCAAGTACGCACACCCACAAAGTGTTGGAATATGTCCAAGTATAAATTAATATATGTCCGGATTATTTATTCGAGCCTAAGGGGACGCACGCGTTAATACGTAAAACAATTAAAGAATAATAATAAATAGTACTATTATATATTTTATAAGCATAACTATGTTAAATAGTTAAAGTAACTATTTAATGAGTTATAATATGGCAATTAAGAAAGAAAGTAACGGTTTTCTTTTTAATTGGCCATAAACCCCTATAAAGAAGGTGAGAGGTTTTCCTTTGTAAGGGACAAGCAAATTAGCCTATAAATAGAGGTTAAGGGGATTCATTGTTAAATGAACCTGAAAATATAATCCCTAAATCACACTCCATCTCTTTTGTTTTAATTGATCAAACCAAAACTCAAAAGGGGTTTTTCGGTTCTGATTTGGTTTCGGGTTCCAAGGGGAAAAACCACAAGGGTTCAATCGGTGATTTCTTACAAGAACGTGGTGGTTTTTATTGCATATCACATACTATGATCACAAGCATACTGTAATTTGTTTTGGCTAAAGAACAGTATAGTGTGTGGAAGCTTAGCGGAATCATACTTGAGTCATTGTTGGTTTCCGCGTGATATTATACACACTCGTATAAAGAAGACGGTGTTTACGGTAACTTAACGTGTATCGTTTCGTGCTAAAAAGGTAACATGCTTTCTATCTTGTTAGTTATTGTGTTTCTTTCATCATGAACCATTTTATTCCGCTGCGTACTCAGTTGTTTAATTTAATTGTTAATTAAGATCATAAAACACAACAGTAGATCAAAGCACATCGTGTAGAAATCATTGAATTAACAAGAAATTAAGTGGACAAAATTAGAGTTTCATAATTAATTTTAAAGCCTCGTTGGGGACGTTTGTTGTTAAAAAAGATTTGAATCTTTGAAGGTAATACAATTAATTAGACGAGATTTAGGTTTAGCAACTTTATTATAAAAACATTGATATATTAATTGTTAATATGTTTTAAGTTTTGTAATTGTTAATAGGAACCATGATAAAATCATGCAAATTTATCATGGATTGATATTAGATATGATAATCTTGTTAATTGTTAAAAAAGATTTGTTTTAAATATGATTAAAATACACATAATTTTTAAATATTTTCTTAACTGGTAAGATCCTTGATTCATAAATTCGGGAAGACTAGAGCCTTATTAGGAATCAATGGGCCCTAAAATAGTTAAAAATTTTTATGTGCCTATGTGGCCGAGTTTATCGACGAAGGGACCTTATATGAATAAATGCATGGTTTTTATTATTTAGATAATTAGTGATCATATTTACTGTTTGCATGCCTTTAAATTGTAAGGTGTTTTAATAAATGTTATTTTACTAAGTTGATGTTATTGGCTTTTATTTCAGTTTTGACTTTGTGAGAAAATAAAAAGTTTTTCTGAAAACAAAATAAAAATGACAATGATTAGCGAAATAGATTTTATCATGGACTATATATTACAAATGGTCAAAAATGATCGGCTTACATCCGGTGTAAAATCTTCCCATGATTAGACTAGCAATTTATAGTTCATAATGTGTTTTAAATTAAAGATTTAAATTTATCAATGACGTAATTTGCAAAGTCCTATATAGTTGCTAGGATAAAGGTTCCTGGAGACTCATCAAGACTTTTGTCTTGTAGATACATTACCCTATAAACCTCTGACTACGATGTATTTTCTTACCTGAATACTATGAAGGAAAGTTCGCTAATGTCTAGGGTTTGAAATGATTTTAATCATTCTTAATCTTATTCCCAGCGATAAAAGAAAATCTTTACATTTAAACACACTTGAATCGTAATTTTAAAGGTATCCACTATAATTTTAATGTATAAATAACTAAGGATAATATGCGATACCGTAATAATAACTTAATTGAGTAAAAGTATTTAATAAAATAACTGTTACGAAAGATGTATGCATGCTTCTTCGTACATTATTTTGACACTCAAATAAAATACCCATTTCAATTAACTAAGTTTTTTGCCATCCAATTTATAAAGACACTTGTAGACTCATCTTTACCTATGCGTGAGACGCATGTAGATTTGGCAAATCACAAGGTAATTATACCTTTTTCCGGAGACGGTGAGGTTACATAATTACGTTTTACAAAAATTGGAACAACTTACGTTGTTTGGTTAGACCTGTTAACAAAACGTGGCAGAGCGTGCGAGTGTGGCCAGTGCGGCAACATGCTTACTAGAATTATTGTAATAAAGTAATTCCATATGGTTTAGGAATGCAAAAGTTGTGAATTATCAATCGTTGGATTACCTTTTTGAATACAAATCCATCACTAGCAATCAAGCTGCATGTAGTGGGAATGTCAAGTTGTGTCCGACCTTAGGAAAGTAATAGTTTATTTATATAATTGGGTATTAATATTTCTTCAAGGAAGTAGTATATCAATATACTAATTATTGAACTTTTACTATGTTTTTTGTAAAGGCACTACCTGTCCAAAACATAAACCATTCGGCTTTTCCATCAGGCGATGTTTGAAAATTTCTGGAAATTAATTCAATGACTGTTTTCGTCAATTTAAGATTGGTCTGAGAGTTGAAAGTAAGCATTTGTTTGTCATTGAACAACCTATTTCTATTGCTTCACCTACCGATTCTGAGTACTTATGCAGTGGAATGCTGTATATGATTCATAATGAGGTGGCTTGTCTTATGCTCGGAAGTATGACTCCTGAACTTTAAAGACAATTCGAAAATTCCTCACGTTATGAAATGCTTCAGGAGCTTAAATCCATGTTTGAGAAACAAGCTGGAGTGGAGTGGTTTGACCTGATCCAAACTTTCCATGCTTGCAAACAGGATGAGGGAAAACCAGTTGGCCCATATGTCATTAGATGAAGAATTATGTGGAACTGGAATGTCTTGGTTATGTGCTCCCACAAGAGCTTAGTGTTGGTTTAATCTGAATGGGCCCTCACTACAATAACATAAATGGGAAGACTAGTTGGTGAAACTACATGCTATGCTCATTGAGTATGAAAAGGTTTACCTAAAAAGGCTGAAACACCACAAGTAATGATGATTAAAGGTGGTAAAATCCAGAAATCCAATAAGAAATCGCTTAAAGCTAAAGGTAAGGGTAAAGCTAATGGCAAAGGAAAGGATAAACAAGTTTATATCCCTAAGCCTAAAAAACCTTAAGCCTTCTGCTAAAGAGAGGCACCCAGCTAAGGATTACACCTGGCCACCCAACTGTATTAGAGGTAGTCAATGAAAATGAATTGTCCTCTTTCCTTGCTGGAGTTGATTAAGAAGAAGAAGCAAGTTGGCACTGCCAGTTCTTCAGATGTCTTCATAATAGAATTATTTTCTTTTCCTACTAAATCCTGGGTGTATGACACTAGTTGTGGTACTATTATTTGTAACACAAAACAGGGATTTAGGATTGAAAAGAAGCTGAAACGAGGATCTCTTTACTTGTACGTGGGCAATGGTGTTCGTGCACAAGTAGAAGCAATCAGAGTTTGACTAGTTTTACCTAATTGCCTAGTGATTTGTTTAGACAATTTTCATTATGCACCTACTATAACTAGAGGTGTTGTTTCAGTTTCTCGTTTGGTTGACAAATGTATTTGTTCCAATGTTTATAAACGGATTGTGGAATTTCAGTTTCCAACGAAGGTGTTCTTTATTTTAATGCTGTTCCTCGTAATGGTATTTATGAAATTGATATGCATGATCTTGTACCAAATGTTAATTCTATTTATAATGTTAGCAATAAAAGAGTCAAGCATAACTTGGACTCCACTTATCTATGGCACTGTCGTCTTGCTCATATAAACAAGAAACGTATTAAACAGCTGAAACAAGATGGGCTGTTAAAGTCAACAGATGATGAATCTTTTGATAAATGCGAATCTTGTTTATCTGGAAAGATGACAAAGAAACCTTTCCCTCATAGGTAAACGAAAGGGCAAAAGATCTTCATTTTGAATAATACAATACTGAATGTATGTTGGTCCACTTAGACATGTGGTCAAGACAAGGGCTAGCTACTTCATTACATTCACAGATGATTAATAGACGTTATGGGTTATGTTTATTCTTCTAAACATAAACATGAGGTCTTTGAAACGTTTTTAAAAAGTGTTTAAAAATTGAAGTTATAATCAACTCGGGAAAGACCATTAAAGGCATTACGATCAGAATCGGTGCGACTACATTTAGCCAAGAGTTTAAAGATTATCTAAAAGCTAATGGAATTGTTCAACAGCTTACTCCTCCATACACACCACAACATAATGGAGTGTCTGAGAGGAGAAACCTGTATTACTTTTACATAGATATGGTGCGACTAATGATGAATCTTACAACTCTGCCTTTACCTTTTGGATTATGCTCTAGAGTCTGCAACACGCATCTCAATATGTTTCCAACTAAGAAGTAGATAAGACAAACCATATGAACTGTGGTATGGGACAAGTTCCAAACTATCTTACTTAAAGGTCTGGGGGATGTAGGCTCTTGTGCAGAGAGATAAACGCCCGACAAACTCGAACAAAGATCTGTTAATGTGTATCTTATAGACACCCCAAAGGAAAGGATGGGTTTACAATTTTCTATTTCCCACCTGAAAACAAAATTGTTTAGTTTGCAATATATGCTAAATCTTTGAGAAGCGTCTCATAAGTCAAGAAATTCAGTGGAGGCGGGTGGCGGGGTATACTTGAAGAAATTCAAGAAGAAGAAGAAATAACAACCTTCTGAATTCACAGCAACATTCTCAAGAGTGGAGGTTTTGAACCACACAAGAGGAAGTGGATATCGATTCTAGGTCGAAAGACCGCAACGAGCTCCAAACCGCTATGTCTAAAATGTTAGCGTGGGAGGAAGCATAGTCTAGGTATCTTAATGAAACCCGCTAGCTAAAAAGCCGCAATGTTGGATTCAGAAATCTAACAAGTGGATCGATGCTATGAATGCGGAAATACAATCCATGATGGACAATAAGGTATGGTCCCTTGGTCGACCTTCCTCCTTGTTGTAAGACCGTGGGACAGGTGGTTTTTTTTAAGAAAAAGACAGACATGATGGGGTATTGGTACACTTATATAAAGCTTGTCTTGAGCAAAGGGTTACACTCAACCTCTACGGGGTTGATTATGAAGAAACGTTGCTCACCTGTCGCTGACATTAGATCTAATGAAATTCACATATCTATAGCGGCATACTATGATTATAGATATGGCAATGGATGTAAAAACAGCGTCATTCTTAAATGGTTTACCTTGATGAAGACATCTATATGTGCAACCCTTAAGGTTTTGTGATCCTAATCATCCCATGAAAGTAATGCAAGCGTCAAAGATCCATTTATGGACTTAAGCAAGCATCAAAAGCTGGAACAAAAGAATTTGATGAGAGAAAATCAAAGGTTGGATTTACTCAAATCTTAGATGAGCCATGTGTATATCAAAGGCTAGTGGAGAAAGTGTTACATTCTCATACTTGTTATGTTGATGACATAATCATCATGTGAAATCACATTCCAAGTTTACAAAGTTGTAAGGATTATCTTGGTAGAAGTGCCTTTTGCATGAAAGGATTTGGGAAGCACATTATACTTGAATCAAAAATCTATAGGGGATAGATCAAAAGCGATATAATTTGGAACTTTGTCAAATGCGTACATGGATTAAGATCTTTGAAGAGATATAAAATGGATAATTCCAAAACGTAGGTCATTATCCCCATGCAAAAAGACTTACTGTGAACAAATCACAAGGTGCACAAACACTAAATGAGGGTGAATCGTCATGAAGAATGTACCTTATGCTTTGGCTGTAGGTCCAACATGTATGCGCTTTAGGTGTACTAGACCTATGTTGCGTTCGCCTGCAAAATATGACAACCCGAAAATTTTTTTCCCAACAGAATCCAGGTGAACCTCACTGTACTGCTAGTGAAAACAATCTTAAGTATTAAAAAATACTAAAGAATATGTTCTTGGTTTTATGGTGGAAATCCCCTACACAGAACAAGAAGTTGAATGCTATTGCGATGCTGAATTCGAGACTGATATACGATGACACTAATTCTCAGACAGATAAAGTTTTTCATTTTGAATGAAGGCGCAGTGATTGGAAGGAGTTCCCGCAAAGTACACTGCAATGTCCTGCTACAGAATCTGAATACAACTGCGTCAGAAGCTGCCATGGAAGCAGTTTGGATTTAGAAATTTATCTCAGGGCTTGGTATTGTAACCAACGATAAATGAACCTTTGGAATATGTACTAGCGACAAATCATCAGCAGTTCATTATGCTAAAGAACCGGGAGTTTCAGAAAGGCGCCAGATCACTATCTAAACGAATCATTATGTTCGAGAGTGTGTTGGAACTGGCAGAAATAAGGATACTAAAGTTCACACAGATAACAAATCTAGCTGATCAACCTTTTACAAAGGCTTTATCAAATAGAAAGCTACTCCAAACCAGCCAGGGCATGTGTGCTGTCCGTCCTGCCTAAAGTAGTATTCATGTAATCTGATTTTTAGTATTTTGGATAAGGGATGAAAAACTTTTTATTTATGATAAAGATACGTTGGTATTTCGTTATATTTATTTTAAATTGTGTCCTATATTTGCATGTTTAAATCCATGAATAATATTTATTATTCTAAAATTAATAATTACCGTTGTCGATTAACAATATAGGGAATATTGTTAAAACTAAGACAATACTGAGTGATTGGTTATATTATAGATATTGATGATATTACAGATATTAAGGATAAGACTATCTACAAACCCACATGATATTCATAAGATGAATATTGATTTCCCCGCCACAAGAATATCAATTTGATGGATCGACGTCATCAATGAAATCTTTGTATCGTGATTTTTATTTACATAAATATCCTTTTAGACTTGAATGCAAGTAGGTTTAGCCATAGTGGATTAATCCTTCTTGATATTAGTTTAAGTTTTCCTGCATAAGGTGACTAAATAAGGGCTTTGTCAGGAAGAATGGGTTTATGCCACATTATGACTGGACACCTTGTAGACAATAAAGAATTTGTTCCCTTCAAATTGTTGAAGAAGATACCACTGGATCCCCTCATAAATAATAATCAGATGTGTGTAAGTCCGTACCTTAAAACTCAAAGAAGATATTCTCATTGATTTTCAGTAATTTTGATTACTTCAATATATAGGAAAACAGAATGTTAAATATGGAATGAACATTGCTCCATTTCAATTTAAACAACGTATCGGAAAACAAAGGGATTGTAAATTCAAAAATCATTTGTTCATGCCCTGTAAACCACACCACGGGATGTTTTGGGGAGCATTGGCGGTTTTGCAGAAACGCTTACCAATGTTATATATATATTCATACATTTCCAAGTAGGGTGCTGTTGGAATATGTCCAATATAAATTAATAAATGTCCGGATTATTTATTCGAGCCTAAGGACGCACCAAGCGTTAATACGTAGAAACAAATAAAGAATATATTAAATGTAATATATTTTATGTGATAAAGCATAAACTTATGTTAAATAGTGTAAAGTAAATATTTAATGAGATAATTAATATGGCATTTAAGGAAAAGAAATAACGGTTTTCTTTTTTAATTGGCCATAAACCCCTAATTAAAAGGCTAAAGGGTTTTCCTTTAAGGAACAAGGAAAATTTTAGCCTGATAAAAAAGAGGTTTAAGGTGATTCATTGTTAAATGTCCCTTTGAGAAATAAAATCCCTAAATCTCTCTCCATCTCTTTTTTTATCGATCAACCAGAACTCAAAAGGGGTTTTCGTTCTTGTGTTGTGAATTCGATCCAAAGGGGAAAAACCACAAGGTTTCAATCGTGATTTCTACGATAACGTGGTGTTTTATTGCTTACACTACTAGTAACTACATACTATAATTGGTTTGCAAAAGAAACGTAAAAGTGTGTGGAAAGCTTATAGGAATCAAACTTTGATTCTTGTGTTTCGGCGTGTATTATACACACGCGTATATAGAGACGGGGTTTACGGTACTCTTTCAATGGTGTATCGATTCGGTTGCTAAAAGGTACATGTTTTCTATCTTGTTAATTATTGTGTTCTACACGTGACCATTTATTCCGCTGCGTACTCGTGTTAATTTAATTGTTAATTAGATCATAAAACAAAACACAAAGAACAGCCTCTGTTTGAAGTGCTTAGTGCATACGTGAATGTGTCTTTTGTTGATCGTTCTTGATAGTTTCGAGTGACTACACTGATTTTATGTTACAAACTAGTGTAGTTCCAATGGGTCACCTTTTTCTGTTGTTCTTTACAATTTACATGATTTTAAAGACTGGATGTTTATGTTTGTGATGGTGTTGAAACACATTCCGATTAAAATCGAACCGTAACTTGTGTAGTCAATAGTAATTTCTTTAGCGAAATAGTTTCATTTAGATAATATTAGATTGTGTTGGTATTGATCTCTTAGACTTGTTTAGGTTCTGTTAATAAGTTTCTTCGTATCAACTAGTGATGAAATTTTTTCGCGTTGTATTTTTTAGAACCATATTTATTCATTCCCATTCTTCTTTGACCTAACATTTAGAAATGTTTTTACAATCACAAAACTCAAACAACAGTCTTTAAGCATCAAAATCACCTTTAACCACCTCTAATGCATTTTGAAAGAATCCACCAAGACATTTGACATCTGAAAAACACCTAAAAGTCTTGCACACGATTTGTATATTATTGGGATAATAACTTGTAAATGTATCTAAGTTGTCACTTTTTGTTATTTAGTGTAGCCATCTCTTTATATTGCTATTAAAACACAAACTTTGTAAATTTCGACCTTTCCGTGTACTCGGTGACCCATTGAACCCTTAACCAGTTACTAAATGATTTTTATATATTTTTTAATTTCAACAAACCTTCCATGTAAGACTCTCAAGAGACGTAGGACACTTATTACTTTTTTATAAATATTATACTATTATCCTCTAAAATGTACATAAGATTGTCAGATTTATCAAAGCAGTCAACACCCTTTTATTATCAAATCCTTCAAACATCACCACCACACACCTATCATAATCATGTAATCCTCCGAAAAGATCCATCATTATTATCATCAATATTCATCATATTGTATTTTAATTTCGATTTAGGGTTCGTTTAAAGGGCTGATTTGGTTTGAAATTCGTTTTATTTGGTTTTGATTTAGGGTTTGGATTTGTTTTGGTTTTTAATTTGGATTTCGATTTGAATTTAGGGTTGTTTACCCAGTGCCTGCATTTGGTTTCTAGTTCATGTATATAAGTTAAGTAATTAATTTACCCTTTGCATGTGTTGATCTCTTTCTGTACAAGTATTATAACTCTTTTTTATGAAAGCTAAAAAAATGTTTTTATCAAGTTTTGTGAAAAAGAGGTATACAAGATTTTGTTTTATTTAATGTTTTAAAACTCGGGTTGACCCGGCCGGTTGAACCGTGAACCGGTGGGTGATCGGAAGCCGGTTTTGGCCGGAAAACCCGGTTGAACCGCCGGTTGAACCGTGACCCGGTGACTCGGCCGGATCAATTTGAAAACCTGTTTTTAAAACATTGGTTTTATTGGTTTGCATGAGATTCGTTTTAGAGGTTTAGTTCATATTTCAGTTTTGAATTAGGGGTTGGGTTTCAATTTTGATTTTGAAGATGAAGATGGACATGAAGGAGGACGTGCGGTGGAGGAGGAGGTGTGGTGGTAGGTTGTGAGAAAGGAGATGGTGTTTCACAATTTCTTACTTCATATATGCAAGTCAAATGATTATTTAACTCTTTGCAGGTGTTGATCACTTGATCTCTTTATGAAAGAAAAAAAGGGTATAAAAGATTTGTTTTATTGTAGGAAAAAATATTAAAAATTAAATCTACGTGGAAATAACCTGCTCCACGTAGGATTTGGAGGTCAAGCAGGTCACACAGTACATGAAAAGGTCGAAATTTGCAATGTTTGTGTTTTAATAGCAAAAAAATAGATGACTACACGAAATACCAAAAAACGACAAGTTAAATACATTTTCAAGTCATTAGCCATATATTCTATGACATATTTGATGAGCAAAATCTGTATATTCCATGATATAAACCATTGGTGTCATTACAATTAGATTGTTTCGCTTTCATATGCTAAAAACTAATTCAGGAACATAAAACAGTATGCCGTAGTAGATGAAAAATATCGATTATTATAGTTCAACCAAGACAATCCATGGTTAACCTCTACCCTGGTAAGTACCAATCAAAATTTGTTCTTTCCATCTTTCTACACTCCAAACCTCTCAATGATAAATGAATAGTCCAGCATCCAAAAGAAGAATGTATATCAGAATAACAATCAAAACCCCTACCATCTTGATTCATTATAAGTTAATTCATTAAGTTAACGAATTCATTATTGTTGCTATCCATGAAAACTACCGGTCTCCCTTCCGAGGCAGTTTCTTCTGCTTGCAACCATGCATATGTCTTCTCCATAAGGCTATCATAAGTTTCTGGAAGCTCTGTGGATATGACTTTTACTAACAACTTGACCTTGGCACTATGGAAGAATCCTGTTATTCACTGGTCTTTGTTGAGTCTTTTGATTTGACTCGTTTCATCGGTGTACCGGGTTATGAAAGCTTGGAATCTCTCACCTTCACTCCTCTTTATGTTGTTCACCGCTAAATGGATTTTAGTTTACCTCTTCTGCTGATTGGAGTGTGTTCGGAACCTCCTTTTCATGTCTTCATAATTAGTTACCATCCCTTCCTGTAGGTTATCCCACCATATCCTAGCAGCATCTTTGAGAACGTACACAAATTGATGAGGGTTATGAAACTCCCAATAAGTTTTACAACTCCCTAGGTAGTGTACCTAACCGCTGTAGTGTAGTATAGACAAGACACGGGGGTTGTTATCGTTCTCTAGGGGAATAACGTGTGAAGGTTCGAACTAAATGTAACCAAGGTCTACAGGTTGAAAGTAGAATATTTTTTGTATTTTTATATTTTATGAAAGCAATTTAAATCTCGGGTTTGAAGGGGGGTTTGTCACAAATAATTATCTAATAATTAAACTAATCTAATGTGGATAATTCGTATGATAAAAGAGAAGTGTTTACTTAATCATGCATGATCCTTAGTATGCTTCTCCTAACTTTATTGCCTTGTCACACTTGTGATGTATGTGTAAGTATTTCCGAGAAGCATGACGAATTACACGAAAATGTCGTCTACATAGATGGGTAAGGTAGTATGAAGACTATTACCGATGAAATCCTTTCTACACAATCATGCCGCTCTAGATCTTCGATACACTTAAGTAACTAGGGTTCTAGATCTAAACATGCACACACATCAATCAAGAAGCAATATTATTAGGATCTACATACCAATTCACATGAAATCATAAGCAAACACTAATGAGATCTAGCCTAGCATGTTAAAGATAAGCAAAGCACGAAGACTGCTACAAGGCCCTTAAGGAGATAGATGCGCATTAAAATACTTAAAGAAGATCATCCATAGATAGGTAATGTAGCCTGAAAACTATTACCGATGAAATCCTTTCTACACAATCATGCCGCTCTAGATCTTCGATACACTTAAGTAACTAGGGTTCTAGATCTAAACATGCACACACATCAATCAAGAAGAAATATTATTAGGATCTACATACCAATTCACATGAAATCATAAGCAAACACTAATGAGATCTAGCCTAGCATGTTAAAGATAAGCAAAGCACGATAACCAATCAAACAATAAGACATATTAAAAGATTAAAGGATAAAAGAACTTCACTATATTGAAACAAGCAAGTATGGAAGGTATAAAAAGGTTGGGAAACCCTAAAATACTCCCAAAGTCAGCTACAAATCATTCTCTACTGAACTCCACTCCTAATATCCTATATAAAACCTTAAATTCGAGTTTGTATTTATAAGAAAAGGAACTGCAACGACGTCGCAATAAGTCCTGACGCCATCGCGCTGAGAATCTTCTAGGGTTTCTTTATGACGGCTATAGTCCAGACACCGTCACAAATTCTTCTGACGCTGTTGCTTGATCATCCAGACGGCGTCGCAATTAATCCTGACGCCGTCTCTACCTTATGTAAGCAATTCTTTAAGCCTTCGTTGTGTAAAGTTGCAAGCTTGTCCCGTTTCTTCCAAAATAGAGCTCAAGTCACGTGTATTTCCTCCAAATGTCTTCCAAGTGCTAAAAATGCAAAAAGAAACGATTAAGCACATATTTTTTAAGCATTTTTGCATGATTATAGGGGTTAAATGACCTTGAAAAAGTGTATAAAATTACACCTCATCAAATACCCCTACACTTGGGATTTGCTTGTCCCCAAGCAAATGAGCTTTTCTACCTAGACAATAACAATATCGGTGGCATTTAACTTACTCTTTAAAGTTATTCATGGCACAACCAATTAGACCTCATAACTAGAAGCATGACAATTATACACTCGCACCTCACAGCAAGTGTTTAGATTCTCTCTTTCTCTCGGGTGTATAATGAATTATAACAATATAGGAAACGAAAATTTTAACACTCATTACCTGTCATAGCATACAAATTACCATAGGCTTGATAAAGGATCAAACCTCCACCGCTAGGCGTATGTACTAAAAGTTACTATCAAAGAGGTCTTTAAAGAGTTGTGGGGTGTAGGTGTAATATGATAAACATATAAACGAAAACGGATAGGAAATATTTGGGGAGTGACTTTTTGTGTGAATTTGGGGTGAAGTGGTGAGTTAATCATCTATAAGAATACACGCTGATTTGGTTGCTAAGCCAAAGACTCGAACACTTGAACAAAGATATACAAACTCTACATAACTTTACATCAAACTATTTCTTTTTCTTTTCTCTTTTTTTCATAACATCACTTGGGGTTTATAGATACACCCCTACACTTGAGCTTTTACATACTCGATACATGAACTAATCTAATGACACGAATTATGGTGGATCAAAATAACATGGAGACTATCAAATAAATATGGGGGTATTGACTTAACTTTTCTTCCGTAAAATAAATACTGTCATGAATCTTAATCTTCTCAAAATTGTATTTACATGGATAAGGACTTAGCAACCGTATACTCAAATAATTAACTTGGGTTAAACAATAATATACTAAAAATGAGTACATACAAGGTAGGCTAAGGCGATTTGGGTGTACAATTGGTTGTAGGGTTTAAACAATGCTCTTCATTAAGAATCCGGAATTCATTGGAAAATTACGAGAATGTGAAAAGGAAAGGCTCGGAGGGTTGTACTAGGGGAATCTTGCACTAAAAATGAGTGCATGGCAAGGGTGTGGGATAGTTATATAGTCGAGGTAACCATAATAACAATTACAGGTTTAAAACATGAGTTAATCCTAGTGCCTGTTATCATTTAGCAAATCCTAATACTCACTATACGGTCTCGGGATGCATCACTAAAGCAAGTTCTAGAATTTAATACATTACCGGTACACTCTCATATAATATAAAATTGATACCAATGCTCCAGAAAAAGAGACAAAATCACACATACACGGACAAGTCCATGAACGCAACACATGCAATTTCTCTTTCCTTAACTCGAGAAAGCTGAAGGTATAAATTATCTTGGGTATCAAAGATGGATACCCGAATTCCTAAATATCTAGGGGCGAACCTCAAAATTTTTGGGGTGGAATTTTTTTGAGTGGCAGGGTTTTTCTACTAATCATATAGTTCCATATCCAATGAGACGCTACTAGTACTTAGTTTCACTGGTATGTGCCATAAAAAATTTAAATTTGGGTCAAAATTACTTTCTACGCCATGTTTCGATATATTACTCATCATATTAGGGACAAAGCAAGGACAAATGAAAGAATAGTTTCTAAGGCTTTTATTTCCCCCTACACTTATGATGACATCAATAACGTCTATTTTATAGCATCATTTATCCCATGTTATTAACCCATTTTGTACAATTATTGCAAATAATTGTTACTTAATCATTTACATTTGAGAATTGTAGTAATTATGGAGTAGTTGGTGAAAGTTAACAAAAGGCACGCATTCTGGCTGGAGCTTAGATGAAGATATTTTGAAGATTATTGTTCTGAAGACCAATACGTCGTATCCATCAAGGAAGATACGGCGCATCTGTGCCTGCACTCACCAAAGACCACAAAGGAAACAAGATCAATACGCCGTATCCAGAGAAGACCAATATGCCGTATTGGAAATATGGAATGAATATAAAATTCTGAAAGATATCAAACGTGGTCCCTACTCCAAGAAACCCCCAATACGCCGTATCCAATCCTTGGATACGCCGTATCAAACCGACTTCCTGACCCTATAAATACAAAACTCAAAAACGAGTTTTGAGTGTGCTAAATCATATTCTCGATACCTAAACCACAAAGGTCGATTTTCAGAGGAGAAAAAAAGCAGAAGAGGTCTTGCAACGCATTCTAATCCATAGGAGACATCGTGTAATTCCATATACTTTAGTAATCGTTCAAAAATCATTTATTTCTAAAGCGCCCCATTTTGACCCTTATTCCTTGATAGATAAAATTTTATTTGTGACCCGCCATGCTTGACTTTATTTTCAATATATATACAAAGCTTAAGAACGGGAAGCACACAAACTGGGTGCCTCCAGGAGATAATAATTGTCATCCTCTTTTTACTACTCCCAAACTAAGCTTGTACAATTATTAACGTTGTGCAAAAGTACGTATAAAATGCTAACACTACTCCTATTTGCAATTTGTGTAAGCCTAAGCTAACTTTTCACTCCCGGTAGTTTATTATTTATTAGTGTGTATGTGCTCAATTCCAATTTCGACCATCCAATCGACATTTTAAGAAAGTTGTAGACCCTCTAAGTTTGATAAAAAGCTTAACGTTCCTTCCAAAAATTATGATGCTGAAGGCGAGATCATTCCATGTAGCGACTTTCTTCTCAGTACATCTCAGCCGAGATCGACTTAGGTGACTAGGCTTTTGACACCTCACAGAGAATAGTATCGGAACTCACGGACCTTCGGTTTTCAAAAATTCTTAGAATTCCCGTTAAACATACACTTCACTTAGAAAGATTACAACTTAAATCACGCTAGTCTTAGTTCAAAAGCATATTTAAATTTTAGAAAAAGAGATTTTTCCTATATTTATTCAACAACAACACTTTCTCATACAATTATTAACATTATTATTTTTATTATTACCTCCACCCTCTAAACGACTACTAATATACATTCACATCATAAGATCTAGATTTTGAATCATCACCTAAAGGCTCATCAGACATTCTTTTAGTAGAACTTAGGTTTTTGACTAAAAGACTAAAAAGTTGCTTAACCAAATGTCTAGATAAGTCAGCTACATCCACGTTCTCCATCAAAAAGTCAACTACATATTCTCCTAAAGGCAAATTGATATCAAAATCTTCTTCCTTAACATCAGTGGGGGGTAAAGGTGTAGTAGCAGGCATATCACACTCTAAATCACTATCAGATGTCACCTCAGACTCCTTTGAGATTAGGACAAGATCATCAACACTAGACTTTATGAATTCGTCAGTTTCCCTTGCGAGAATAGTGCTAATAACATCATCCCCCATTAAGAGGGTGTCTGTGGGTTCCATGGTAGCTAAAAACGGTATGGATGGTGTGTATGCAAGAGGTGTGACAGGAGCGGTATAATGATCACTTAAACATTTCTTATTGTCATAAGTCACCTCCGTGTAATTGTCACTCCCCTCAGGTACTCCTATGTCAACAAGAGAATTGGTATTAGAAGTCCTAAGAAATTCCTCCAAGATACGATTATTTTCCCTTGCTAAAAGCAAAAAATGACTATGACAATCTAACTCCTGAGGGGGTGACTGGTCAATATGGTACTGTGGAGGTTGGTCAAAACAAGGAAAGTCATAATTGTTACCAGGATTAGGCTCATAGACAAGCTGGTTCCTGGTTTGACAATCAGAGCTATAATGGGGACCTCCACAGACCTCACAACAGTCGAACTGTTGTTGCTGATACGAAGAATAAAATGGAGGTTGGTCCTCACTAAAACTTTGATTGTAGCGAGGACCCTGATCATAGATGGGTGTATTCCCTACTTAACAATCAGAACTAAAATGTGGACCTCCATAGAACTCACAACAGTCGAACTGTTGTGGCTGGCTCGGAGAATAGAGTGGAGGTTGGTTAAAACCAAAGTCTTGATTGTAACAGGGACCCTGATCATAGACGGGTGCGTTCCCTGTTTGACAATCGAAGCCCGGGTGAGGGCTTCCTCCACAATACTCACACGAGTATGTCTCCATTTGGTGTTGTGGGAGGGGGTTGAAATAATCTTTTGTCACATGATAAGGATAGGGATTTTGGTTATAGACAAACCCATTTCCCGACTCTATCACGCTACAACCGGGGCAATTTCCACCATTATTAGGACCCCCACAAAACGAACAACCATAATGGTTAAACGAAGACATGATGAAGAATTAAACAATAGAAGAGGATAAAGAAAAAAAAGAATTAAATGAAATAAGAGGATAAAGGAGAATATTTTTAATTTTTTTGATTTTTATAAAAATAATAAAAGAAAAATATTTTTGGTATTTTAATATAATCTATAAATATAAAATATAAAAATATTTTTGATATTTTTAATATAATATATAAATATAAAATATAAAAATATTTTTGGTTTTTATATTTTTAGATGCGAAAATAAACTTTCAAAAGAGAAAGGATCTTCAAGGCACTAACTCGAAACACAACGTAAAAATCGTACAACTCTCCTCGGCAACGGCGCCATTTTGATATCGTGTAAATACGTACTAGCCGTATGTATATAATATTAAGTATCCCGTTAGAAATAAGAATCACTTTAGGAAAAGTAATAATCAAATCTTCCGGAGTCGTATCCCAACGAGAATTGAATTTGAAAATCACGAAAATGCTTCCAATTTAATGCTTGAATATCTTCTAATTTTTGGTTTTTAATTAAAACTAATTATATAAAAGCTAAAATAATACTAAGATATAACTAAAAAGGATATGCTTGTCAAGTGAGGTGAAAAGATCATTAAATGTGAAATAAAGAGATAGTAAAGAATTGGCACCCGTTTAAAAACCGTTTTCTCGCAACGTTGGTTTATATTGAAATGAGCCTTTATTTTGGTACATATTACTTTAAATGATGACGAATTAACACCCGTAAAAATATTATTTTCTCACGATGTTGGTCTATTTTGAAAACGATATCTTATAAAGGTATTAATTACTAGATTTGATGTATGATTACTTCTCCGGCTTTTGCCCTTCGAAATATTCAAATAAGAAATCTAAATAATCCGAAAATTATTAATCAACAATTTACTTTTTATTCCACACTTAACTCACTATTCTCGGTCACTTAACAAGCATACCATAAATCTACTCGCTAAACATTATTACTAAACTAAAATCAACAAATAACACAACAATTATCATCACTAAGCTAAACATGGCAAAAAACATAAACATAGATAAAAATAAAAAAGTAAAAAGGCAAGAGATAACTGAATGAGACGAGAGATGTAGAATGGCGAGATGAGATGAGACTCGTTCCATTAACATCAAATCCAAACCTACATCCTTAAATTTCATCGTTAACCCACATATTAAACTACTCATTAACGCAAATAAAATCCATACGCAAATATTAAATACTACATCTACGAAAATGAAAATGATAAAAGAAAAGAAAGAAAATAAAATTGAGACCATGTTGCTTTCTATCTATTCTACCTGCTACTACATCCTAAATCTATCTATCTACGAAAGAAAAAAAACAAAGAACAGTAGTAGTAGAAAAGAAAATAAAGGATAAGATATATGTCCTTTGTTGCGTTCATGCGTTAAAAATAAGCCATCCATCATATATTGGACTTGGGCTTTGGTATCATCATTCTACATTGGGCCAAAGCAAAAAGGATTCAATGTGTTGGGCTGACGTCTTCCAACTGGGCCGAAATTAGCAATTGGACTGCAGCAATGTATTGGGCCTGCGTTATGCTTGGCTGCTGCTGGGCCTCGCCTTCTAATAATAATAATGGGTCGGTCCGACCCATATAAATGGATTCGGGCCAGCCCAATAAGAAATGAAAGCATCGTCAGAACCGTAATCTCGTGTTCTTTCCAATGGCATGCTCGGGGAATTTTATCGACTTCGTCTTGACCTTAAAAAGCGCGTAAACGTCTTCAAAACTTAACCGAAAATCGTCATTTTTGCTTCATTTTCATTCCCTTGTACCTGCAAGACATAAAAACACAAACCAAACATATTTGCAATAATATTTATCATATTTCATGTTTTTAGTCCGTTTTATAGTGTTTTCCGGGGTTATAAAGATGTGTGTTTAAGCACACATCAGATTACATTGAATTGAATGATCTAAATGAACCATTTGAGCTTAGGAGAAATCAAGGAGATGATTTGATGCCCACCATTGAGGAAGGTGAGGTAATTGAGGAATTTAGAACTAGGGATGATGAACTTAATGTTGGAATTGATGATTACCCTAGTTATTTCGACTATTATAAGAAGATCAATATAGATTGTGCTCACAACTTAAAGTTTTCATGCATGATAGGATTTGAATTTACACACGTCAACTTCTTCTTGTTATTGTACGTCAATGTGATGTCCAAAAAGTTTCATAACTCTATAATGAAAGATAAGATGGTGTACAAAGGGGATAATGTTGTAGGAGCCTTAATGAATGTGCCTATTTTTGTTGGAAACTTTTCTGTTGTGACTGACTTTACAGTTTTGGAAGATATGGATGCTTATCGTGATGAAGGAATGGGCGATGTTATTGTTGGCGAACCATTCTTAAGAGAAGTTGGAATTAAAGCAAGACGGTTCGAAGGGATTATTACCCTTTACAATGGTGATGATGAAGTAACTTACCAAATGGTGCGATCACATATGAGGTTTAAACACCATACTAATGAGCAATGCAACAAGATCTCACCATTACTGAAGGTAAGTGAAGAGGATAAGATGAATGGAATCTCGCATCCATACCAAAAGCTTAAGGGGTTCTACAAAGGAGTATTTAATTTAAGACCCGATTACATTCGAGATGCGAAGATGGAAGAATGGCTCACATGCGAGCACATTAGCTTGCATGAGATGGAATGAAGAGAAGCTGAAGACAAGTCTAACTTAAGGACTTTGCTGTAAACAAAAGTGCTTCCCGGGAGACAACCCGGATTGTTATTTAATTTTATCGAGTCTGTCTTCCCAGATATCAATACGGCGTATCCGCTCCATACCATACGGCGTATTGATTGTCTGGACGTTATCAGTCTTTAATTTTTATATACTTTAAAAACATTATTGTCAGTTCTGGAAATACGACGTATTCATTAACCTGATACGGCGTATCTACCAGACTGACCCGTATTTAGTTTGTTTAGTTTAGTTTAAATTAACCGTAGGTACCAAGATAGGAATGCACGTTTTTCCTATTTTACACAGGACCTCGTGAAAGAAATATCGACGAATATTGGTGGAGGATTTACAAATCTAGAGATCTTGAAGTGTTGGGGTCTTGAAACCTCAAGACGGCTGTTCAACACACAATCTTGCTCATAAATGCAAATTGAAGAATCTACCGAGTAAATATCATGGGAGTTTCTCATTCTAATTCTTTTTAATTCCCGTATTTAGTGTTTATATATATACAATGAGGAAATTGTATAATTTAAGCGGGGGGATGGAATTAGAATGTTTACTTGTCCT
This sequence comes from Tanacetum coccineum, assembly GCA_026074375.1. NCBI lineage: Eukaryota > Viridiplantae > Streptophyta > Magnoliopsida > Asterales > Asteraceae > Tanacetum > Tanacetum coccineum. The sequence goes on from BQNB010055363.1 coordinate 31,695, forward strand.
AATTTTCACACTAAAATGCTTAAATTATGCTCAATTTTAAAAAAATTTCAAGCATACTTTAGTGAAAATTACATATTACATAACCGCACACAATAACCCTTGTTAGATATTGTGATAATTTAGCCTATCCGTTTCAAAATGTTTACCCAAATTCCACAAAAATATGAGTGTGCCAGTGATGTAGTAGACTTTAGAACTTGGCTTGGTATATCACTCGAGACCATAATAATGAGTATTATGGATTTAATTGGAGTAACTTGTTTAAATTGGTAAATTTTAGGATTACACCCAAATCGCCTTTCCATGTTGCTTATTACCTAACTACACCGGTTAGTTAACCTCCCATTTAAACCCTTTGTTTACTCTCACTTTAAGAGTAAGATTCCCCTATAACAACCCGTAGAGCTAATCCTTTAGGAACTACACCAATTATTTGTTTCGTTACACCCTTACACCTTAACCTACCCTGTTAGATTAAGTTTAATTTACAGTTGCTAGTTGCTTAAAGTGTAAAGTTTGTATTTCCCGAGTCTTGTGTCATTTTCTATCTTTGGTGCGGTTGGAAATTTTCACATTGCAAATGGGAATGTATATTAGTAGTCAAACTCATGTGATTTTACTACCATCGTAATTAATGGTGAATCCGAAGAACGAAGAAATTATCTAGAATTATTATGATCGTGAAGATGGTGAAACTACTCCGAGTTTCGTATCTAGTTAGATTGCAAAAAAAATCGAAAAAATGAGAAAAATTGCAACACAAAAAGAGAAGGAAAGTTTGAAGATAATCGTTTCGCAACAACCGAAGGAATTACACGAAGGATCGATTATTCGTTGATACGCAACAAAAATCAACGATGTAAAGTATTGTACGAAGTGGAAGATATCGCCACTTGCCTTGTAAAGTATGTAAGATTTTGGGATGATTGGGAAGTTGACCGTTACGGGAACGCCAACTTAGGTTGTTGTTTTTGATCTATGATCAAGACGTTGTAAATAGTCGTGTCTTTATCATGGTAACGTTCGGGAAAAAGTGTCTAGCAACTTGTATCTTAGTCTTAATCTATTTGTTTCTTGACTTTTATTTAACAACAATTTACTTCCCTCTCACCTAATGATTAGCCGCTGGTTTTACGCGAACGAGGATGTGATCGAGCGTGCATGTCTATTATGTCGTTACGGCCATGTATGCATGTCTCAGCTGCCTCATTGGTTTATGACTTTTGGTGAAAGTTAGAAGGTTCCTACCCTATGTCATTCTTCATCCTAACCGTTGGTTAAATTCGAATAGGGATGTGATCGAACACACATGTCTATTTTGTTGTTACGGCCATGTATGTGTGCTTCAGCTGCCCTGTTGGAGTGGTACTTCTGGTGAAAGATTGTAGAATGATAAACCGTAAGCCTTTTCATACAAAAACCCATATTTACCTTTATAAACTTGTTACTCCTTGGCTTTAGTAGTGGAGATGTGTATCCTTGCCAAGCTTATGATAGAATATTCGTCACGACTAAGAATTAAGCGAATTAGTTACATGTTACCACATAGATTAGCTGAGTGATTTGAGTGTTTTCATCTTCCTATTTCGTGAGGTGTTTGGTTGTGTACCTGTAATAGATCAAATAAATGCTTTAACGGAAAATATCCTTAGGGATACATTTTTATAAACTTATAAAGGCTACTTGAGGACAAGTAGGATTCAAGTGGGGGGATATTTGATGACATCAAATAACATCTATTTTATAGCATCATTTATCCTATGTTATTAACCCATTTTGTATAATTATTGCAAAGAATTGTTACTTAATCGTTTACATTTGAGAATTGCAGTAACTATGGAGTAGTTGGTGAAAGATAGCAAAAGGCGCACATTTTGAAGCTTAGAGGAAGATATTTTAAAGATTACTGTTTTGAAGACCAATACGCCGTATCCATTAAGGAAGATACGGCGTATCCGTGCCTGCACTCACCAAAGACCACAAAGGAAACAAGATCAATACTCCGTATCCAGAGAAGACCAATACGCCGTATTGGAAATATGGAATGAATATAATATTCTGGAAGATATCAAGCGTGGTCCCTACTCCAAGAAATCCCCAATACGCCGTATCCAATCCTTGGATACGCCGTATCGAACCGACTTCCAGACCCTATAAATACAAAACTCAAAAACGAGTTTTGAGTGTGCTAAATCATATTCTCGATACCTAAACCACAAAAGTCGATTTTTAGAGGAGAAAAAGAGCAGAAAAGGTCTTGCAACGCATTCCAATCCGTAGGAGACATCGTATAATTCCATATACTTTAGTAATCGTTCAGCTTTTGGTATCATTCGTTAACTCGGTTAGTTTACCTTGGCTAAATAATTGCTCTTGTATTTATTATGATGTTTGAAGGCTAATACCTTTGGGTATTAGCCATTATTATGAAGATCTGAATGTTTGGTATTTGTTTATCTTGATTTCTTGATTTATCGTTGAATGCTTATTTATGTTTATCACATGATACTTGTTTACGTGCTTTTGTATGGGACCTATCATTTAACTGGATCTAGTGATACGGACCAAGTAATCTAGAGTCTGGGATAGCTCTTCATATAGTAATTTATACATCTAGAATCATAGGATCAAAAATATTGTCCTTCTAAATCTGTGTACTTTTATTAAATGATACGCTTAGGGTTAACTGTTTAATGGGATATTGCCATAATGGTTTATTAATCATGTTGACTAGAAGGCGAACCTAGATAATTCAACAAATAACGTTTTAATTCCATTAGATAGTTGGACAAGTAGACTACTAGTGTATAAATTGCCATTAAGCGCTAAGTGGGTAAAGTCTCTATGAGCTAGGGTTTAACAAGATCACCATTGCTTTAATCCCTAAGATAGATTATAATCTGCAAATAAGGATGCTTTATGCGAATGCTTTAATTGTGACAGAATTAATGTGTTTATGTCTTAGGAAGAAGTCCCGCCTAAGTCTTAAGAATGATATGCCACCTCGAGAGAAGAAATAATTGCACTAAATAAACAAACCAACGTTCTAATCGGATTAATAATTGTTAATACAGTTTTCTATCATTAGGCTCGACCGCTCTTTTATCTTCTGTTAATTAGCTTGTGTGGGTAAAAGTGTCTTGAATTGATTATAATCACCGACCAACCTGTGTTAGTCTCTCAAGCTGAAACCCCCCTTTTACCTGTTAGAATTAGGATTAAAACTAATATATGTTAAGCATAGGTTTGACTTAGATTAGAATTAACATAGATTAGATAACCAAAATATAAATAAATTGATAGATTTAACCTCGCTTCAAGTATTCGACACCATACTTACCACGAATCTACCAACGACCGGGTACACTGCCCGTTAAAGTGTTATTTTTTGTTAAGTCAGCAAAATATAAATTTAAAACTTGAAACATCAAAAATAAACACCACACAACGGCACATCAACTTATTATGAACATTTTCCTCAATGTTCTACAAAGTACCTGTAAACGAATAAAGGGAACAGAAAAAGAGCGAAAGAAACTATTACTCCCTTGGTTTTGCTCAATGATGGAGAAGAAACAAATGATACTGGCTAAATCGTCATCCAAGAATTGTCCACACGAAACTCCTAAGAACTCTCGGGCTTCTCCTCATCAAATATAACCTGCAAATCAAAGATAAGATACAACTATTACTAGCGTAAAATCGGCGAAACAATAAATACAACTATATGATTTAGGGTTTTTGACTCTACAAAAACAAATAAAGGATATGATGAAAGTGTTAATGTAATTGTGGTTTTCTGCAGGTTTTAAGCAAATTACGAATTCTAGAAATTACACAAAATAATTCAAAAATTAAAAAAATACGAATTTTACTATAGCAGGGTGGTGACTCTGTCAGGATAAATCCTGACTCCGTCTCCACCTACTGTAAAGAATTTTTTTCTTTTCTTGAAAAATTTCTGCACGCAAGTCCCAAAAGTATTTCCTGCAAAAAATTTACTGCAAAAACCACAGAATTTACTAACACAATCATATGACTTAAACAATCACAAGACGCGAATTAATCTAAATTATTTTTTTAACATATTTGAAATGATTCTTATAAACGGAATATTTCCCCTACACTTATTATGCAAAATACCTTTGATTGATATTAAGACAAAGTTAAAAACAAAATTCAAACAATTAAAATAAACAATAAAGAATTTAAAACACACATGATGTGATAACCGGTAAACTTTTCCTGGGTCTTAGTATTTTAAAATACTATAATTATATCAGTGTCTTTCGATTTTGTCAGTTTTCTTGGAGAAAGCTGAAAAGTTGACTTCGGTTGACTTATTATGCGTGAAACGGTTACGGTTTAACCGGGTATTGAGAGAGTCTTGAGTTTTGTAAGTGGATCACTTTTGATTCATCTTTCCGTATCGGAGTGTTTATGTTGTCATTTTAATGCTTTCCGGGAAGTTTTCCCGTGTTTCGCGGAAATCGTCAAGCAACGCGTACCGACACGATAGTTAATTTGAGAATTGGTATAATAATCTTGGGTGAATTTAACGAACTTATTTGATAAGTGATTTCATAATTTGAAGTAACGTTCGTCTAGTACGTAAATCGTTGAGATGTGATTTAAAAGTCATCAGAAAACGGGTGTTTTTTGTGAGATTTAATTAAAGTCCGTATTGGTCGTGAAAGTGAAGTTTTTAGAAAAGTCTAAAATGACAAGTCATATATTGAAGTTGTGATACTTCTAAACTTGTGAGAAGGGTTTCGGTTAAATTTAAACTAAACTCGTATTTTGGTCCCGACACGTCCAATAATGTTCAAAACGAATTTTGGGAAGTTTAATTTGGAAATATGTCGTGTAAATAATCTAAGTTCTTGGAAAAACATTTTTAAGTTCAATAAAAATACTAAGGAACTTCGGGTAACGTTTTAAATTAATGAACTTTGAGTTTCAAGCAAACCCGACACAAACCGAGGACTCCCGAGACCCCCTAGGATGCTTGGCCGGTTAGAGACAAGGGGGAACAATATGGCATTTTTTTAGCTACTTGGTCCTAGCATGGTACATAAATCTTTGGTCACAACCTTAAACACACACACCTCATTTCTTTGATATCAAAACACACATTGTTTTCTCTCTTTTTCTCTTGTACTCGTCCGACCCTATCAAACACACAAACACATTCATTTTTGTTAAACTTTGATCAAGAACTTGAAGGTGTAGAAGTCTTGGGTTGATTCTAGTATTTGGGTTATTGATTAAACTACGTTTGGGTAGTCGGTTCGTATTTCTTCTCACTTTTCAAAACCTTCTTGGTAAGTTTTCTAAAATTTTATTTAACTTGTACTTTTGAGTGTTTAAAAAAATCAAACACGAAAAATTTGAAATGAAAGGAAAAAGGGTGCGTTTGATTGACGTGGTCAAAAGGGGAAAGAACAAAAATGGTCACTTTTATATTATGGTTGTGTTGGTAAAATAACTTTTGTGTCAATTGCTTATTTCGACTTGTTTCGAAACATAGCTTAAAAATAAGCTAGTTTAGGGCTTATTTGGTTTTGGGCTTGTTTGTTTGGTTTCGGCCCAACGAAAAGAAAGAAAGAAAAATGTTATTGGGCTTCGCCCATTTGGGTTAGTTTCAGCTTGTATTGATTTCGGCTTATTTGGTTTGGGTATATATTTGGTTTCGGCTTATACTTGATTTCGGCTTATATTGGTTTTGGATTATATTTGATACGGCTTATATTTGGCTTACGTAAAAGTTTTGGACTTAAATATTAGATTGGGCTTATATATTGGTGTTGGGCTTATATTTTGGCTTTGGCCCAATAAGGTATAAATACTTTTGATTTAGAATTATCAGGCTAATTATAAAACTCTTAATGGGCCATAAGGCCAAATGACGAATAAATCAATTAGTGGACTTAAATAGAACTGAAAATGAATATGTAAGACTTGCCAAAGGCTATTGGACTAACATTGGGCTTTTAGACCCAATGGGTGGGATCTTAGTAGCTAGGACTTTTATGAAGGATAAATGAGTTTACGGATACATGCGAGAGTGAAAAATGATTAAAATGGTTGAATATAGTCATGTTTGGTCAAACGACTCATGATTATGGATTTTTGGCTTTTTGTCAGAACTTTGGGAAATTTTGGAAAATGTTGAAATTAAGGTTTGAAAACCTTGGGAAACCTCTTACAAACGAATGGGTCATGTCGGAATTTATAAAAATGGATCACACTTAGAAAATATTATAGAAAACTTATTTTGTGTCGATTCGACTAAAGGACAAAAGGTGACTTTTTAATGAACATTAAGTGTCAAGATTAAACGATCGAACGTGGACAACTAAGATGGCAGGATTATATACTTACCCCGTTTAGCCTGATAAAAAGATGAAAATATTAAAATATTATTATTTTATTATCCTATATATATTTAAATATATATACTTTAACGTTATGAATATGTTTATTCTTTTATTTTGGATCTTTGAGTTCTTATTTATTTCTCGTCGGATTTCCTCGAACCGATTGGATAGTTATTTCGTTTTAGTTGTTGGGTATATTTTTGAGTGTTATTTGTTGATGTCGCACTTAGCCCAAGTGCATCGAGTTGTTTTACGAAGTTACCACACAACCATGATACCAAAACGTTTTGGAATAAGAATAAGGGTTTTGAAATGAGAATAAAGGTTTTGTGTGAGTAAGGACAAATGCTTGTACAATAAGGCAATTTTGTATAAATTATTAATAAGGTGAAATTAATGTTAGGTCGTGGTCGGGTACTGTTGTGCGTTGTGTAGAGTTTATCTGTGCGGTTATTATCATCTGTCGAGGTGAGTTCTCGTAGCCCCACTTTTTAAATCTTTTCCGTTGGTGGAAAATGATACTCACATGTGTTTTGAACTGATTTTTCTGATGTCACACCCCAGACGGGGCCTGGACGGAATACGTGTTCGAGGGCGTGACGTCATAACAATCCGAACACAAAGCAATAAAGAACGACCACTAATCATGAACGTTTAAAAAAAATTGTACTCGTTGCATAAAGAAAATTTATTTAGGTTTTACAACCGGTCATAAGAAAGTTAAATGTAGCGGAAGCATAACAAAGTTTGACAATGACAACGAGTATGTAAATAGATAAGTCTTGAAATTGGCGAAGTCACATAGCACATAGGCTCCATTTAGCATCAAGAATCAAGCCAAGCTAAGCACCTGAGAAAACATGTTTAAAACATCAACATAATGTTGGTGAATTTATAGGTTTAAATTAATACAAGAGTGGACCACAAGATTTCAAAACACATGCGACATGTCATATATATGTTTATTCTTCGTTAAGTGGAACCAAAGCGGATAGGGATAATTAGTCCCAATAGATCTATTTACGCATTCACGCTCACTTAACCAATCTAATTGGTCATAGGTGACTAA
>BQNB010055364.1:0-39143 GCA_026074375.1 Tanacetum coccineum
ACTTGACTTCTGCTTGCCCTAAAGTAGACCTGTTAGAATAATTCATAAAAAGATTTCTCTGATTTAACTCAAAGAAATGAATTTATAAAAGACTTATGCTAGAAAATATCAAAGCCAAACACCTCACGAAAAGGGGATCAAAATTCACTCAACTCTCAACTAGTCTAAATGTTTCATTTTCGGGGTGATCGCTCAATTGCACAGTCATAGTATGTATTCTATCATAAGCTTAGAAAGTACACAAATCTGCACCAGTTAGAATTAGGGTCTAAACAATTGTTAAAGGCAACATAGGTGACAAACACATGTTTATTGGGTGATATAAAGAGTTAGGATAGACATGGAATACACATTTAATTGTTGTTAACACAAAACAAATAGTCATATAAAATCTAAGGTATTCATAACCGGCTACTGTCTATCCATAGTCCAAGTCTTCAAGTGCAAAAATCTGATCATATCATCATAATGGGTTAGCTAATAATGAGATCTTGCGGAGCATGCTAACCCATTCTTCACTAGGTGGCTTATAGTTGCACCACCTTTATACTTTGGATGGCTTATAGTTGCACCATTCCCAAAATCACTAGGTGGCTTATAGTTGCACCACCTTTTTACTTAGTTGGTTTTATAACACGTAACCAACATCAGGAGTTATATCACTAGATAGCTTATAGTTGCACCACATTTTCTCTTCTTTTTTTCTTTTACAATACTCTTGTATATAACATATCATATATCCCCTCACTTGAGATAAACAGTATCGAAAGTGATAATACCAGGGGGTCTTCCATGATCAAAATGATGTATCATAAAAGTACGTGCCAATCTTTAAACCATTTTCCTGAACCATGGATTTAGGTAGCCAAAAATTAAACACAAGGATAAATATAGACTACAGAGTTAGCTAAGGTGAAATGGTGTAACGAAACATATAATATTGGGTGAAAACATTGATTGGCTCAACAAGGGTGATTTAGGGGTATCTTGCACTAATGATGAGCGCAACAAAAGGGTTTTTAAAACGGGAGGTCAACAAGTCAGTGTAACAAGTCGATAAACACACACATAATGGCTATTTGGGTAAATTCCTAAATGTTGGCTTCTCGAACCATCTATTCCTGCTAATCAATTAGGTCTCGAAATGATGTACAAGCCAAGTTCTAAAGTCTACAATAATACCGACACACTCAATATTTTGGTGGATTTTTGTATAATGAGATGAAAATGGAACATCAGGCTTAAACCTCACCAAGTAATAATAAAGGGTAATGTGCATTCGGCAAAGATTAATTCTAGTTCAGTAAAAAAAACATGTCAAAATTTTTAAAACTAGCACCATTTTTCAAAGAAAACTAGAAAATCAAAGGTAAGAATAGGTCAAGTGATAATTCTACTCCCATCCCCCTAATTGTTTTGTACAATGTCCCTATTGTACATTAAGAAAATGAAATAAACAGGAAGAGTAGAATTAGAACAAGAAACTCCCTTGAGCTTTGCTTTTGAACATATGAAATGTAATAAGCAGGTGGAGAAATTCAGAAAACCTTCATCTTAAGCAAGCTCATTTTCCCCTGTGATCACTAAAACAAACAAAAACATAAAATCACTCAAAAAGAAATATACAAGAAATACAAACCTAACTCACTTTCGTAGGAATCACGATTGCATTTAGCATATGCAACAAGACTTTTAAACCACTTGGTGGCCCGAGTGGACGAGTGATGTCTCGTGAGGGTTTCCAGAGAACATACCCACTAAGTTCATTTAGATATACAAGGTTTAGCAATGTGTTAAAACTTTATTTTAAGGTTTTTTAGAAAGAGGTTACGGTGTAACTCTGGTGGTTACGCCGTAATCATGTGGTATTTTAAAATTTTAGTTTATAAGTTTACGGCGTAACCAAAAGAAGGTTTACGTCGTAATAGAATAGGTTACGGCGTAAACATGTATGTTACGCCGTAACTGCTGCTAAATCAGCAAATCTACCACAAAATTACGGGTCGAGTCGGTCTTGAAAGTTACCTCTGAGCTGCTGGAACCTACAAAATAAAGTAAAACATGCAAACCAACTAATATGCGGAAAATGAAATTTATTAATAAAAAGACGGGTCATCTCCTGACAAGCACTTTTGTTTATTAACGAGTCTTTAAGTTAGACACATGCCCATTCTATGTTTCATCGTGGATGATTCCTTTGTCCTTCAACTCCTTTCTAACCATTACGTTAAATCTTGCCCCATTTACTCATCCTAAAGGCAAGGCATCATCAACTTGTTTGGTTATACATATTAAACTTTACCCCCTTTAAAGGAATACTTTTTTACTTCAAAAGTTTTAATGTCCACAAAAGGGGGTTCATAGTTAGTTTTTTCATCTCCACTTCGCCATAGCTGATCTTCTTTGAATCCTTCGTCGTGCCAAGAATCAATAATTTTTCTATGGTATTGCTCGCATTTCTCCCAAACATCGTCCAAGACATACCCCTTTTTTCCAATTTTAGAGTGTACTCATTTGATAGCTGTTCAACCTCAATGTCAAACACTTGTTTGTACTCGTCAAATCTTCGTGAGTATGGATTCCTAATTTCCTTAGCATATTCTTCCTCAACATCAAAATTGTCTAGAATCCATTCATTGAACACAATTTCCCAATCAGAGTTATATATGTTGGTATGCCCTATTTTGACTTTTAGCCATTCATCAAATGAGTAATCACAAGGGCATAGCCTAAAGGGTCATAACTTCGGAGATTCACTTATACTAGCTTTTTCTCCTAACTCGGAATGCTCAAGTGAAAATGGTGTAAGGTCATTATTAGGTATGTTTTGATTAGAAGTAATCCCTATATAGGTAATATGGTACCTTGTTTCCCATTCGTCAAACGGGATAGGTGTTAGATGGTTGGTTTTATATGGATATATGTCAAACAGTGTTGTTGTTGACGGGGTCCTGTTATTATCAAACTCATAATTTTGAGCAACCCATTCATAATATCTCTGTTCACGAGTTGTATCATCAATTCTTTGACTTCCGTAATGAACTTGAAGAAAGTCTGCAAATCCCATACAACTTCCTTTCACTGTACGCCTCTCATGATCACAAAAACATACCCATTGTCTAAGCATTCACTATTTGCTTTTTTCGAAAACCTCTTTATAACCATAGAAGAAACTTGAGTTAGGGTCGCAAGTAGGCCACATTCCATAATCTTTACCTCTTTCGTCATCATAAAACACCTGAACAGGTTTACATATATGCCATCTTTTTGTCAACCCCCTTTTATCTAGTAAAGGGTTAGTTTATCCGGCAATTTTATTCTGTGGATCAATAGTATCATAATTTCTAGTATCATGTTCAAATTTTAAACATGCAAGGGATTCGTATGAGAATAGATCTTGTCTTATTTTAAGGGGATTAAAGGATTCTTCCTCCTGACTAGTATTTGCCATGGAAACTTTTTTGGTCGTAATGTTAGATTGGCGAGGATTTCTATTTACCTCAAATTTCATTTCCTCAATCCCTAATGAAATTTCTTCCTGGAATACATCTATTTGGGCATGAATGGTTTCTAGGAATGGTCTTCCTAAGATAATCATTTCTCTTAGATTTTCAGGCATATCAGTAACTACAAAATCACATGGGAACTCAAACTTATCAATTTTAACCAAGACATTTTTCATAGTTCCTAATGTTTCTTGTTGCAGCATATCATCTATTTCGATTGACATAGTGCCCACCCCCCCAAGATTAGCTAACTTCAGGTATTCATATATGCTCCTAGGCATGACATTATTACTACCATCTATACTAGCCATATCATAAGAGTTATAATTATCAATTGTGAAGGGGAGAAGGAAACTTCCTGGATTTAGCTCCTCAAGTGGTGGTTGGTATGGTAAATTACTTGTAGAGCTGTCATTATTGATGGTGTCTTCCATGGCCTCAGAAGATTTTTTTAGATCAGCTTCTAAAGCACATATCTGCTTATTTTTATAAACAGCCTTACATTCCTCTCTAATGGATTTTATAATAGGAATTAGTGCATCTTCCTCGTTTTTCTCATTCTTCTTACTCATGTGCTTTTCCATCTCTGCTTTCAACCACCCATCAAAGTCTTTTACAGAACTCAACTCTTCTTCAAAATACTAAGTATTGACAGCATAAGCGGGGTCAATTACTTCATGTTTACTCATAACTGATTCCTCATCAGTTGTGTACCCAGCTTCTTCATCAAGCTCCATATCCTTAGAATCATAATTAAACTCAGTGTTTGGTTGGATAGGATTAAAGTAAGCGTTACGAGGAAATTCTATGGTTGTGTTATTATTGGATGTGCAATGGCCAGAATAGGTTGGTAAGTAGGATCCAGAATTCCTACTGTATTGCCTTTTCATCCTCTCCTCGTATTCTATATATTCGGTAATGGTCATGTCATCAACCTTCTTAACCAAGCTAGGTGTTTGGTTTTCTTGTGTAAGCCTAATATATTGCTCTATGGTGAGATCATCGATGTTGATCCCATCCATGATGTTATCTGCAGAATTTAGAAGTTAGAGAAAGAATTGAAATAATTACAAGAAATCAAATTGACTCCTTCAGCATAATAGTACAGCTATTATACAAGTAATTTACACAATAGACCATTCGCGCCACCACTTGAGGAGGCTAAATCCTAGTGTGTAGTTTCCGTCTCCCCTTGAATTTGATATGTTATGTAACTCCTAGAGATATGTGGGTCTAGTATAGTGCATGAGCTCAGCCTTGTATATATGTCCATATGTCAGTAGTAGGCATGTGTCAATATCTGTGAGAACTCCACCCTGTATCTGCAAGTCGCGCGGATGGATGCATGATATATAGATAATATCTGACCCATAGTATGCTTCATTAGTTAAAAGTAAACTGTCTCGACGCATCTAGACGTTAGTAGCTGATTTAGTACTCCATTGAGCGGGGCCGTCAGTACACCAGTCTGTCTCTATGTGTGCTCTCTATACAACTATCGATTGTGGAGTCCATTCTAAAGCGAGAATATACCATGCTCGCATAGTGCTCTCAATTATGGTATATCGAGTAGAACATTGATAGTCGATGTGATCTATGAGATCGTTAAGTAGAAAAAATGATTAAGTTTAGATGATTCAACTATAGAGAGATTTTGTTGTGTTACTGATTATGCATGAGATAGAGTCTTCGGAGAAATGATTATCTCTTAGGGTGAAGACCGATTACCCGATAGAAACCATCATGCACCAAAATAGATGACGTCGTTCCACGGAAGATAATATTTTCATTAGGGATTGAGGGAAATGATATTGAGTAAATAGAAATCCTACGCAAATCTAAACTTTACGACCAAAAAGTTTTCACATGGAAACATACTGGTCAGGAGGAGTAGAATCCTTTGTAATCCCGTCTTGTAATAATAGGACAAGAAACTATTCTCATACAAATCCCTTGCATGTTTAAAATTTGAACATGATACTAGAAATTATGATACTATTGATCCACAGAATAAAATTGCCGGATAAACTAACCCTTTACTAGATAAAAGGGGGTTGACAAAAAGATGTCCATAGTGATGTGTAAGACCTGTTCAGGTGTTTTAGTGAGAAAGGGTAAAAAGATTATGGAATGTGGCCTACTTGCGACCCTAACTCAAGTTTCTTCTATGGTTATAAAGAGGTTTTCAAAAAAAGCAAACATGGAATGCTTAGACAATGGGCATGTTTTCTTGATCATGAGAGGCATACAGTGAAAGGAAGTTGTATGGGATTTGCAGACTTTCTTCAAGTTCGTTACAGAAATTAGAGAATTGATGATACAACTCGTGAACGGAGATATTATGAATGGGTTGCTTAAAATTATGAGTTTAATAATAACAAGGGACTCCCCGTCAACACACAAAACACTGTCTGACAAAATATCGCATAGTGAAACCAACATCTAACACCTTCCGTTTGAGAATGGAGACCACAAAGGTGACCATTATTACGTATATAGGGATTACGTCTAATCTCAAAACATACCTAATAGTGACCCTAGTCCTTTTTCACTTGAGCCTTCTGAGTTAGGAGAAGTAGCTAGTATAAGTGAATCTCCAAGTTTGAGCCAGCGCGCTAGGGCTATGGCACTTGTGATCCGCGCTACTCATTTGATGAATGGCCTAAAAATGTCAAAATGGGCATGCCAACATATATAACTCTGATTGGAAATTGTTGTGTCACTTGAATGGATCTGACATTTTGTTGTTGAGGAAGAATTCGCGTACGCAGAAATTGGGAGATCCATACTCAGGAAGATTTAAACGAGTAATAAAAGTGTTTGAACATGAGGTTTTGAACAGCTATCAAATGAGTCACTCTAAATTAGAAAAGAAAGAGGTATTGTCGGGACGATGTTTGGGAGAAATGCGAGCAATACCATAGAAAAATTATTGATTCTTGGCACGACGAAGGATTTCGTGTAAGGGATTCAGCATAGCGCATGCGAAGTGGAGATAAATAAAACTAACTATGGAACCCCGCTTTTGTGGTAAACTTTTGAAGTAAAAAAAGGCTTCCTTCAGGGGGTTAAAGTTTTTTATGATAACGAACAAGTTGATGATGCCTTGCCGTTAGGATGAGTAAATGGCAAAATTTATTGCAATGGTTTAAAGGTGATGTGGAAGGGCTCACAAAGAATCGTCCAGATGAAACGTGATATTGGGCATGCTGTCTTGTGATTAAATGAACTCGATAATGTGAAACAAAAAGTGCTTGTCTGGGGACGAAACGTCTTTTTTTATGTAATAAATTTCATTTTACGCATCTTAGTTGGGTTTTGCATGTGTTTTACTTTATTTTGTATTCCAGCTAGCTCGAGGTAAACTTTCAAGACGACTTCGACCAGTAATTATTGTGGCTAGATTTGCTAATTTAGCAGCATGTTATCTGCGTAAATACATGTTTACGCCGTACCCTTATTCTATTACCTGCATAAGTCTCCTTAGTAGATATGGTCGAAACCGTAAACTTATAAACGTGTTAAAATTTTAAAATACCAATGATTCCGGGTGTAGAACTCACCAGAGTCGTACATCCGGTAACCTTCTTTTGTCTAAAAAACTTATATTAATGTGTTGTTAACACATTGTCTAAACTTGTATATCTATAATGAAATTAGTTGGTATAGTAATGCTCTGGATCAAACCCTGTGCACCGACGCGACTTGTCTCACTCGGTCCACGTCGGGCGCACCAAGTGGGTTAAAGTGTACTTGTTGACACGCTCGCTAAGATTACCGTGATTCCTATCGAAAGTGAGTAGATGGATTGGTATTTCTTATATGTTTTTGTTTGTTGATGATTTTATGTTTTTTGGTTTCTATTTTAGTGATCACAGCGCGGAAAATGTGAGGCTTTCTTAAGTATGATGATTTTCTAAAATGTTGACTCCACCTGCATCTTTAAATTTCATTATAGTTCAAAAAGAAACTCAAAGCTCAAGGGAGTTTCTTGTTCTTGTTTTTACTTCTCCTCATGTTTATGTTGTGTCACCCTTTTTTTTAATTAGCAATAGGGACATTGTACAAAACAATTAGTTGGGTAGATAGGGAAACGAGTAGAGTTATCTATTGACCTACATTCTTACCTTTGATTTTCTGTTTTCTTTTGAAAAATTGGATGCTGCCAAATTATAGAAATAAAAACTTGTTGACACGCGTTTTTTTACTGATACTAGATTAATATTTGCCGAATTGACATTACCCATTTATGTAAGTGACTTTGGTAGGAGAGTTTAGCTAATGATTCCATTTTCATCTCATTATACAAAAAATCTCATCCAGATAAATATTAAGTGTGAGTCGGTAGTGTTATTGTAGAGACTTGTAGAAGACTAGGCTTGTACTTATGAGTTTCAGGAGAACCTAATATTGATTAGCAGGATAGAGAGTGTGTATCGAGAAAGGTGCATGACGTGTTAGGAATTTACCCAAGTAGTTCATTATGTCGTGTGTGTCACTTAGATAAAAATTTCTTTTTATTTGTGATTTTTTTGACTTTATTACGCATGTGACTTGTGTGTGACCATTCCATAGATTGTTAAAGAATCCGCCTATTTGTTGCGCTTCATATTAGTGCTAAGATTGCCCCAAAATCTCCGCCTGTGGTTGTGAGCCAATCATATGTTTTCACCAATTGTTTATATGTTTCGTTACACCATTTCACCTTAGCTAACTCTGTAGTCTATATTTATCCTTGTGTTTAATTTTTGGCTACCTAAATCCATGGTTCAGGAAATTTGGTTAGTGTAATGTGATTGAATAACGTTGACTTTTATGATTATCATGCAATAATTTTGATGCATGGGAAAGCACGCAGAGGTTTATTGCTAACATTATCGTAGAATCTAGATTTATCTCAAGTGGGGGGATATGTGATATGTTATAGACAGGAGTATTGTAAAAAAGAGAAAATGTGGTGCAACTATAAGCCACCTAGTGATATAACTCCTGATGTTGGTTACGTGTTATAAAACCAACTAAATAAAAAGGTGGTGCAATTATAAGCCACCTAGTGATTTTGGTGATGATGCAACTGAAAGCCATCTGAAGTATAAAGGTGATGCAACTATAAGCCACCTAGTGAAGAATGGGTTAGCATGCTCCGTAAAATCTCATCATTAGCTAACCCATATTGATGATATGAACAGATTTTCGCACTCGAAGACTTGGACTATAGATGGACAATAGCTAGTTATGGATACCTTAGATTATATAGGACTATTTGTTTTGTGTTTCTATCTTAACACCAATTAATAAGTATACCATGGCTTATCCTAACCCTTTGTGTATTGCCCAATAAAAAACTGTTTATGTCGCCTATGTTTCCTTTAGGAATTGTTCGTAGAGTCCATAACTGTCTAAATGTGAGTAGATTTGATAGATACTTCTCAAGCTTAATGATAGTTGTATGCATGTTTTTATAGTTGTGCGGTTGAGTAATCACCCTGAAAATGAACACTTAGACTAGTTGAGAGTTGAGTGAATTTTGATCCCCTTTTTGTGAGGTGTTCGGCTTTGATGTTTCTAGCATAAGTCTTTATAATTATTTCTGTTTGAGTTACAAACCAGAGAAATCTTTTATAAACTATTATAAAGGTCTACTTGAGGGCAAAGCATAGTCAAGTGGGGGATATTTGATAACATCAATTAGTTTATAAGTTTTTAGTGATAATGCACACGAAATTACTTGCAAGTGTAATATAAAATACTTGGAATTCGGACATTTATGGTTTATTTGTTGTTTTAGTAAATGCAAAGTATGAAGACAGAAGAATACAGGAAATGGTCATAAAATAAATATTATACGGATTCTAACGAGATGTTACGGCGTAAACCCTACGATAGTGTTCCGCCGTAACATAATTCAAGCAAGACACGTCAGCCTACAACATTACGGCGTAACCATACACAAGGTTACACCGTAACAATGTTATTATGGAGGATGACTCATCATGAGTTAGTGATTATGGCGTAACATGCCAAGTTCTATTACGCAGCAAACATATTTAAGCTTGTAATATAGAAAGGACGCGTCAACACTTTACGACGTAACACCTCATATGGTTACGCCGTAAAATATTCGAAACCTATAAATAGAGGCCTCATTCAGACACTTTGACATGAACCATTCTACAGCAGTTCCAAGGGGCGAACAAGGCCTCCATAGCTCGAAGAATTCCATTAGAAGTCCAATGGAGATCAAACTTATCATACATTTTATATTTAATCGTTGATAAACTAATTCTGTAAGAATTATGAGTTTTTAATCCAAGATTACCTTTATTAATTCTTGCTGCTTTGTTGCTATGAGCGGCAAAGCACTTCAAGTGTTGGCCTAGACATGAATTTACTATCGTTATAATGTTTGTTTCAGTTGCTACCTCATGTTTATCGTGAGGATCTCCTTCTTTTGCGTCGACGGATGAATAGGTACTTTCGGTTAAACCCAGAAGTAGATGTTGGTTTAGAACTCTGGAGGGATGTGAATATGTTGTGTCAGTCACTTCATTCTGATGATGTGGAAGACTTTTGGCGTACACAAGATGAATGGATTGTGAGTAGCTGGCAGTTGTATCCTAAGAGTTCTGTTCATGTCCTGGATTTGACGAATGGGAAGACTGTGTATATGTTTGTGGACAAGTTCTATCCTATCCGGGCAACACTGCTTGAACGTATGTTACGCCACAGGCTCACAGTTCCACCCTCATATTGTCGGGATGTTGTTGTTGCTGGGAATATCATTCAGACAGTCCAGGCTGGCTTAAGGCAAGCATATGAGTGTCTTGCATCTGCTCCTATGTAAGTTGTTTCTGAGTTACTGTTTGTAGTTACTTCAATAGTTTCGTTTATTTTTTTATTTTTTTTAAATAGCATTTAACATCCTTAGATTTAGATACATCCCTGTAATAGTATAGTGTTGTAAAGATATAGTGTTGCATAATTTTGGTGTTAGTGCTTGCACTGCACGACAAATGGTTTTCAGCTCACCATGGCTAACAGCCAAGAAAGAGTCTGGCTCACCATTGCAAACGGCTTTGGTGTGTAACTCAAATCCGTTGATAGCTGTAAGGGTTTGCTAAAAATCCTATGGCCTTCACTCACCATGTTCTTGTAACACATAGTGGCTAGTCCAAGAGGGTACGGCTCTTGGTAAAGACCTTTTCAAATCCGTTGATGGTTGCCAGGTTACCAAAAACTGGATGGTATTCATTTTCCATGTTCCTGTTGGGATGAAAAATGACTAGTCCAAGAGGGTACGGCTCTTGGTAAAGACTTTCTCAAATCCGTTGATAGTTGACAATTTACTAAAAATTGTATGGTTATCGACTCACCATATTACTCTGTGTATGAAGAGTTGGCTAGTCCTGAGCAAACGACTACATGTAAAGACGTGTCAAATCCGTTGTATGGCTGTGACGGTTTGCCAAAAACTGTTAGGGTATTTCAATTCACCCTTGATTTCTGTTCTGAGAAATTGGACTGGTTTTTGTTACACCAGGGTGTTTGTTCTCACCAAAGTATCAACTAGCCCAAGAGTGAGTAGCTACTTGGTAAAGGCTTATCAAATCTACTTATGTTGCTGCAAAGACTGGAAGCTGCTGTTCTTTGACGATGCTACTTCATTTGATTCTGATGTTCATCGAGTTCATGCTATTTCTTTTGATGCTGCTGTTTTGGATGCTGATGCTCCGGTTTCTGCTGCTTGTATTCTTGCTGCTGGTTACATTGTATCTGCTGGTATTTCCGATGCTGCTGGTTCGTCTGTTCTTGCTGTCTTCATCAATATTTGCTGAATACTTTGTTTCTGCTGCCACTCAATCCTCTTGCTTCGCGAAGATCTATCTAGAAACTTGGAATTAACGGAGTCAAAACCAAGTTTAGGGGAGGATTGTTGGGAATAATTGAAAACGACTAAGTGTCGTTTCTGCTGTTAGAGATTTTCGTTTCTGCTGATGGCATTAAGTCGTTCCTGCTGGCAGTTCAAGTAGCGTTCCTGCTGATTATGTTTCTGCTGGTCATGTTCTCGTTTCTGCTGACAGAGATAGAATCTGCTGATTGTTATTTATAGACGTAATTAATGTAATTAAGGAATTATAGTTATATTCTAGAATTATCTCATTAATATAGGAATGAGATATATTAGGAAGAGATTGATGTATATCTCTTACGCGTTTTTAGGAATCTTGTTTAGCAATTTAGGGTTTCTTCTCTATAAAAGAAACCTTTAGCATTAGGGTTTGACACCGATTACAAGTCACAAAAACAATTTATTATCAATAGAAAGATCCATAGAGGATCATTGTTCATATTTGTTCTTCTTTCTATTACGTTGTTTAGTTTCCGCCTAAACAATTATTAGAGTCTCTCACGTATATACTTGTGATTACATAAGTATTATACAACCACATAGGCTAGAAGATCTATCTAGTTACAGATCCTAACATTCGGCCCATTTAGATACGTAATCAACAGCGACAAGAATGTATTCAAACTTATGTGATTTTAGGAACGATCCCATAAAGTCGATACCCCATATATCAAAAATTTCACATACTTGAATGTTGGTTAAGGGCATCTCATCACGTTTTGGTATATTTCCCGTCTTTTGGAATGCTTCGCAAAGTCGAACTAGAGTATAAGCTTCTTTTATGATTGTTGGCCAGTAAAAACCTGAATCTAGGACCTTTTTAGCAGTTATGTTTGGTCCATAATATCTACCGGTTGGTTCGTGGTGACACTAATCTAAAATTGTTCGGGTTTCTGGTCCAGATACACAGTGTCTGATCATACCGTCAGAACATACTTTGAAAAGATAGGGTTCTTCCCAAAAGTAGTGTTTGAGGTCTGAGAAGAATTTATTCTTTTGATGGTACGTCATCCCTTTTGGTATAATATCACCCACCAAATAGTTTGCAAAGTCTGCGAACCATGGTTCATCTCTGGTGTTAATTTACATAAGGGTTTCTCCTGGAAAGTTGTCGTCAACTTCACTGTCATCATTTGACTCATTATTGTCAATCCAAGATAAGTGATCGGCAGCAACATTTTATGTACCTTTTTATCTTTGATTTTTATATCGAATTCTTGTAGGAGTAGAATCCATCGATTAAGACAGGGTTTTGCGTCTTGTTTTTTAAAAAGATGTTTAAGAGCTGAGTGATCAGTGTGAACAATAGTTTTTGATAGTATAAGATAGGATCTAAATTTGTCAAATGCAAAAACTATAGCAATAAGTTCTTTCTCGGTTATGGTGTATTTCTGTTGAGCTGGGTTGAGAGTTTTGCTTGCGAAGTAGATTGAATGAAAGTTTTTACCATCTTTTTGACCTAAGACAGGTCCAACTGCGAAATCACTTGCTTAAAACATAAGTTCAAACGGAAGATTCCAGTTTGGGCTTACGATCACATGAGCACATGTGAGTTTCTCTTTTAATAATTCGAATGCTTTTTGACATTCATCGTCGAATTCGAATGGAGTATCTTTTTCAAGCAGCTTAGTTAGAGGTCGGGCAATTTTTGAGAAATTTTTTTATAAATCTTCGGTAAAAAACGGCATGTCCTAGAAAGCTTCTAACACCTTTGATGTTAGTAGGGGGTGGAAGTTTTGAGATTACGTTGATTTTTGCTTTGTCGACTTCAAGTCCTGCGTTAGACACCTTGTGTCCAAGCACAATTCCTTCTTTGACCATGAAGTGACATTTTTCCTAATTAAGGACAAGATGAGCATCTTTACAACGCTGGAGTATTTTATCAAGGTTGTTTAGGCATTTGTCGAAAGAGTTTCCAAAGACGGAGAAAACTTCCATGAATACTTCGACGGATTCTTCAATCATGTTATGAAAGATTGCTAGCATGCACCTTTGGAATGTAGCTGGAGCATTACATAATCCGAAAGGCATTTACCTATAAGCGTATGTACCGAAGGGACATGTGAATGTTGTTTTTTCTTGATCCATAGGATCGATAGGAATTTGGAAATATTCAGAAAAACCATCGAGGAAACAGAAATATTTATTTCCTAGGAGTCTTTCCAACATTTGATCCATAAATGGTAAAGAAAAATGATCTTTTGCGGTTGCTTTTTCGAGTTTACGATAACCGATGCATACTCGCCAACCCGTAACGGTTCTTGTTGGGACAAGTTCATCATTTTCGTTTGTGACTACTGTAATACCGCCTTTCTTTGATACACATTGAATAGGACTAACCCAAGGTGATGTGTCGTTGTGTGGTGTATAATTTATTGATTCAAGTTTTAAATTTATATTTTGCCGACTAAACCAAAAACAACACTTTAACAGGTAGTGTACCCGATCAGTAGTAGTTTCGTGGTAAGTAAGGTGTCGAACACTTGAAGCGAGGTTAAATCTATCAATTTAATTAATATCTTGGTTATCTATTCTATGTTAATTCTATTCTATTCTAAACCTATGTTAAACCTATGTCAGTCTAAATCATAATTCTAACGGGAAAACGAGGGTTTTCAGCCTTAGAGACTGGCATGGTTTGGTTGGTGACTACAATCAATTCAATGCACTTTTACCCACGCAAGCTAATTAACAAATGATAAAAGAGTGGTTGAACCTTATATAAGTGCAATGATTTCTTCTCTCGAGGTGGCATATCATTCTTAAGACTTAGGCGTTACATCATCCTAAGACCTAGACATATTAATTCTGTCACAATTAAAGCATCCGCATAAAGCATCATTATTTGCTGATTATAATCTATCTTAGGGATTAAAGCAATGGTGATCTTATTAAACCCTAGCTCATAGAGACTTTACCCACTTACCGCTTAATGGCAATTTATACACTAGTAGTCCACTTGTCCAACTATCCAATGGAATCAGAACATTACTTGTTGAATTATCTAGGTCACCTGCTAGTCAACACGATCAATAAACCATTGGCAATATCCAATTAACTAGTTAAGCCCGAAGCGTATCCTAGACACAGACTTAGAAGGATAATATTTGTGTAACTATAATTCTAGATGTATAAATCACTATATGGAGAGCTATCCCGGACTCTAGATCTACTTAGTCCGTTTCACTAGATCCAGTTGAATGATAGGTCGATTACAAAAGCACGTAAACAAGTATAAATTGATAAACATAAACAAGCATACAACGATAAATCAATAAATCAAGAAAAACAAATACCAAACATTCAGATCTTCATAACAATGGCTAATACCCGAAGGTATTAGCCTTCAAATGTCATAATAAATATAAGAGCAATTATTTAGCCAAGGTAAACTAGCCGCGTTAAAGAATGATACCAAAAACTGAACGATTACTAAACTATATGGAATTACACGTTGTCTCTTATGGAATTGATAACGTTGCTTGACCTCTTCTGCTCTTTTTCTCCTCTGAAAATTGACTTTTATGGTTTAGGTATCGAGAATATGATTTAGCACACTAAAAACTCGTTTTTGAGTTTTCTATTTATAAGGTCTGGAAGTCGGTTGGATACGGCGTATCCAAGTGTTGGATACGGCGTATTGGGGATTTCTTGGAGTAGGGACCACGCTTGATATCTTCCAGAATATTTAAATACTATATCTTGAATACGACGTATTGAGTCTCTCTGGATACGGCGTATTGATTTTTATCCTTCTGTGGTCTTTGGTGAGTGCGGGCACCGATACGCCGTATCTTCTTTATGGATACGGCGTATTGGTCTTCATAATAGTAATATTCAAAATATCTTTATTTAAGCTCTAGAATGCGCGCCTTTTGCTAACTTTCACCAATTACTGCAATTCTCAAATATAAACGATTAAGTAACAGTTCTTTGCAATAACTATACAAAATGGGTTAATAACATGGGATAAATGATGCTATAAAATAGACATTATTTGATGTCATCAAATATCCCCCACTTGAATCCTACTTGTCCTCAAGTAGCATTTAGAAGTTTATAAAAATGTATCCCAAAAGATATTTTTCGTTAAAGCATTTATTCGATCTATTACAAGTACACAAGCAAACACCTTACAAAATAGGAAGATGAAAACACTCAAATCACTCAACTAATCTATGTGGTAACATGTAACTAATTCGCTCAATTGCTCGGTCGTGACGAGTATTCTATTATAAGCTTGTCAATGATACACATCTCCACCACTAAAGCCAAGGAGTAACAAGTTTATAAAGGTAAATATGGGTTTTTGTATGGAAAGGCTTACGGTTGATCAATCTACAATCTTTCACCAGAAGTACCATTCCAACAAGGCAGCTGAAGCACACATACATGGCCATAACGACGGAATAGAAATGTGTGTTCTATCACATCCCCATTCGACTTTAACCAACAGTTAGGATGAAGAATGAAATAGGGTAGGAACCTTCTAACTTTCACCAAAAGTCGTAAACCAACAAGACAGCTAAGACATGCATACATGGCCGTAACGACGGAATAGACATGCACGCTCGAACAAGTCATCATTCGCGTAAAACCAGCGGCTAATCATTAGGTGAGAGGGAAGTAAATTGTTGTTAAATAAAAATCAAGAAACAAATAGATTAAGACTTAAGATACAAGTTGCTAGACACTTTTTCCCGACCGTTACCATGATAAAGACACAACTATTTACAACGTCTTGATCAAAAAACAACAACCTAAGTTGGCGTTCCCGTAACGGTCAACTTCCCAATCATCCCAAAACTTTACATACTCTACAAGGCAAGTGGCGATATCTTCCACTTTGTACAATACTCTACATCGTTGATTTTTTAGACGTATCAACGAATAATCGATCCTTCGTGTAATTCCTTCGGTAATGCTCTTTGCGAAACGATTATCTTCAAACTTTCTTTCTCTTTTTTTGCTAACTATTCTTTAAATCTCGGTGTAGTTTCACCATCTTCACGATCATAATAATTCCGGATAATTTCTTCGATAGTTCCTTCGTTCTTCGGACTCACCAATAATTGTGACGGTAGTAAAATCACATGAGTTTTGACTACTAATATACATTACCATTTGCAATGTGCAAATTTCCAACCGCACCAAAGATAGAAAATGACACAAGACTCGAGAAATACAAACTTTACACTTTAAGCAACTAGCAACTGTGGTGTAAAGGTGTAACGAAACAAATAGTTGGTATAAATTCCTAAAGGATTGGCTCTACGGATTTTTCTAGTGGATCGTCACTCTAAAGATGAGAGTGGAAAAGGGTTTAAACGAGAGGTTAACTAACCGATATAGTTAGTTAATAAGCAACATGTAAAGGCCATTTGGGTGTAATCATAAGATTTACCAATTTAAACAAGTTACTCCAATTAAATCCATAATACTCATTATTGTGGTCTCGAGTGATATACCAAGCCAAGTTTTAAAGTCTACAACATCACCGGCACACTCATATTTTGTGGAATTTGGGTAAACATTTAAAAATGGAAATGTTAAATCCTCACAATATCTAACAAGGGTTATTGTGTGCGGGTTATGTAACATGTAATTTCACAAAAGTATGCTTGAAAAAAAATTAAATTTGAGCATAATTTAAGCATTTTAGTGTGAAAAATAAGACAAGTAAACATTCTAATTATATCCCTCCACTTGAATTATAAAACGTCCTTGTTGTATATATAAAATATTAAATACAAGAATTTAAAAAGAATTCGAATGAGAAACTCCCTTGGTATTTGCTCGGTAGATTCTCTAAGTTGCGTTTACGAGCAAGATTGTGTGCTCAAAAAGCATCTGAATCCTAGCACGAACAACACACATATAGAATTCCTGAAAATATGCATTCCACCAACTTCATCGATATTTCTTTCTCGAGGTCCTGTATAAAATATAGAAAGAACAAGTGCATTCCTATCTTGGTACCTACGGTTAATTTAAACTAAACTAAACAAACTAATTACAGGTCAGTCTGGTGGATACGGTGTATCAGTTTAGTGAATACGCCGTATTCAAAATCTGACAATAATGTTTTTTAAAGTGCAATAAAAATAAAGACTGATAACGTCCAGACAATTAATACGATGTATGGTGTGGAGCGGATACGCCGTATTGGTGTCTGGGAAGACAGACTCGATAACAAAATTAAATAACAATCCGGGTTGTCTCCCGGGAAGCACTTTTGTTTACAGCGAAGTCTTTAAGTTAGACTTTTCTTCAGCTTTTAATATTACTTGGTGCGCGTCACCTTCCATCCTTCGTCCTTTTTCTGAAAAATATCTTGGTAGATTATTGACAAATTATCTTCGTTTCTTTCCCAAATATCGTATTCATAACTTCTAATAGCAATATATTCTTCGTTGGGTCCAAGTGAGTACTGAATAGCTTCAAACTTTTCTGCTTTGCACCTTCTTTTGTTAGGTTGCTCATCGATAGAACTGGATGTATTGCTATATTTGCGCTTTGTCTGACTTTGTTCATCTTCCTTTTCGGTGTCGCTCTTTCCACGTGTTTTTAGATAAGGTTTGAAGAATGAGTCAGAAGTAGTATTGTTACTATTCGAGATGTTATCATCTATTCGTCTCTTATTCCAACTCCCATTCATCCAAGCATGGAACAATACTTTTTTAGTTCTTCCATCAACTTTCATGTGTTTATCAAATGAAGAATTTACTCGTGATATGAATTCGAGTGGATCAATCCCTCGGTTGTCTCCTTCATCCAACATTTCTTCTACTTAATTTTATGATTCGGTGTAAAATTTACATAAAAGTTTCTAAACAAGTTCTTCCCAAATGGTAATTTTTCCGTCCCCCTTGTTTTTCCACCATTGCTGTTGATCTCAATGAATAGATCTTTCTAGCCTGTTAAGGGTGATAGCTAACTTGTGTGAACACAGATTAACTATAAGAGAAACAACGACTAAGAACAATATAAGTTATGCGGAATCTAACTTATACTGCTAAGAAGAACACAATTAACTAATTACGTATACTGATATAATCTGCCAAAGGTTACAGATTTTCTAAGTATTGGATCACTAATAACTATGCCGCATAAGGTTCCTTTTATACACCAAGGAAACCCTAATGAGCTTTTCAAAAACGCGTCTATAGATCATTCATATCTATTCCTAACATTTCTCATGCATATATCTAACTCTAACTAACATTCAGCATAAGCAGACTTAACTAAACATAAACAGTATTAACTATACTACCAGTATTAACATCTTTATACTGTCAGACTTAACTACATACTATCAGAACTAACATACATACTACCAGAACAAACAAATATAAGCAGCGTTAAATTCATAATCATAATTTATCCCAACAACTGCCATGCATTATCAGTAAGTGAGAGAGGAAAGACCTTCATTCGTAGTTGATGGGAATCCACACCGGGAACGTTAATCAAATCAACAATTTCAAGTACTTTAGCAATGTGGTTTACAACGTCTTCATCAATCCATCCGTGGTATGTATTCTTTTGTAGTTCCTCTAAAAATTCCTTGTTGAGTTCAATGTTAATATTGTTACTGGTGATAGAAAGATTTGGTTCAGTGCGTCCGAGAAAGAAATCAAAGAACTCTACTTCTGATGGACCTAGGACCTCCAAGCCACATAACCACTATGACTCCTTAGAAGATTGTTAATCATTTGTGTAGTATCTTTTGTAAATCACTAACTAAAACACGGTGTACAGTTTAGTAGAACTAGTCTTTGAGTTGTAAACTTAGATGTGCCAAGAAATGTATGACAATGCAACTTGTAACTTGTTGGTGAATTAAATGAAATTACAAACGTTTTGGTCCCTAATACATGTTTGTGTTGTTGTTACCTTTCTTTTCTTGTTTCTTCTAAATTATTTCCTTTGCTTAAAACAATCACGAATGAATACTCATTATGATTTGATTTGTGTTGTAACAGAATCATGCCGCCAAAAGCTATGTCTGAGGCACGTATGCGCGAGGTCATTAGGGAACAAGTTGCCGCATCTATGGCTGAATTTGTGGCAAATATAAACCGCGGAGCCGGTGGTGCTGGAGCCGGTGGTGCTGGAGCTGGTGGTGGTGGAGCTGGTGGTGCTGGATCTGGTGGTGCTGGACTGACAACGCCTGAAATTACTGGTTGTACTTACATAACATTCATGAAGTGTGACCTACAACCTTTTAAAGGCACCAAAGGTGCCGTGGGATTATGTCACTAGTTTAAGAAACTAGAATCCGTGGTTTCACTTAGTTAATTGCAAAGGACAGTGATAAGGTGAAATTTGCAACTGCTACTCTCCAAGGTCGTGCATTGACTTGGTGGAATGAGGATTGCTTCCATGGGTATTGATGTTGCTAAAGGGTACACCATGGACTGAGTGTAAGAAAGTTGGATGACCGAGGAATTTTAGTCCTCTGAATTGTGGATGCAAAGGCTAGAGCAAGAACTAAAAACATGTAAGATTAAAAGGGACTGATATTGATGGGTATACAAACTGATTCCATGAATTGCCCTTGCTGTATCCTAGAATGGTGGAGCCTGAGAATGTGAAAATGGAGCAGTATATTCGTGGGTATTATTTTATTATGTTTTGATCGAAGAAATATACGTTGTGATTTGACATCACGAGGCATGTTTGTATGATGAGGCTCTCCGTATGGCTTAAACAGCTTTCATGGGACAAATAATACAAGACAGACTGAAGAGGCTCTGAGGGCGAAAAGAGGAAAGGTGAGGGATTTATGGTGGTCCCGTGTGACAACGACGTTGATTACAATCGTCGACAAAAACCAAAGAAGGGCTAATAGCTGTACTATGACCAATGCAGCACAAATGACAATGTAGTTTGTTCCAAAGTGCAAGAATAAGAAGCATGCTTGGAATTATTGAAATGGTGTAAGTTGGTAAAGTTAGGGGCACAAGACTGTGCCTTGTTGGAGGCCACGACAGAAAAGATTACTTTTTTAATGCAAAGAAAAGGTCACCTAAAGAGAGATGGCCCTAAAGTTGAAAAAGAATGTACAAGGTGGAAGATAACCATGAGCTGTTTACAAGTATGGGATAGTGGGATTCTCAAAGGATCTGAAAGGTCGTTACTAGTACAATTCTTACTCAACAATCGAAATCTACTTCTTTATTAGATTCGGTGCCCAATAAAAGTTTTGTGTCCTACAAAATTAGTAACCCTTATGATAATAGAACCAGTTAGTTTCGATACTTTGCCATGAATCGAATTATCCGATGGACAAAGCAGTAATTACCAATAATGTTTTAAAAGGGTTTACACTTACTACTTTTAAAAACCGTCAGTCCAATCGATTAATGGTAATAGAAATAGAAGTTTTGATTTCATTAAGTGGGATGTATTGGTTAACACGATATGATCCGCTATTTGTGTGGAGAAAAAAAAGGTTAGGATGCCCTAGAGGTAGAGACGTTGGGTTATCGAATGCGATAGAAAAAAATCCGATTGAAGATTGTTTCTTGCATTAAGGCTCGGAAGTATATCGAGAATTGTTATGAGCTATTCTTAGCTCAAGTAACTGAATAAGAATCAAAGGAGAAGCGATTAGAAAATGTTCCAGTTATCTAAGATTTTCCCAAGGTATTTCCCGAAGAATTACCTGGACTTCCGCCACCCAGGAAAGTTTGAATTCGTAATGATCTATCCCTGTGTTCTGCAGTCCTGTGGCGATGCGCCATAATCGTTAAGCACCATCCAAGAAGGATTGTCCCAAGCAACTGCAGATGTGTCGAGAAAGGTTTTATTCGACCGAGCTCGTCAGTTTTTTTTTTTTTTTTTATTTATTTTTTTTTTTTTTTTTTTTTTTTTTTTTTTTTTTTTTTTTTTTTTTTTTTTTTTGGGGTGGGGGGGGGGGGGGGGGGTGGGGTGGTGGGGGGGTGGGGAGGTGTGGTTGTTGTGTTTTTGGGGTTTGTGTTGTGGGTGGTGTTGTTGTTGTGGGGGGGGGGTGTGTGGGTGGTTGTGGTTGTGTTGATGGGGGGGGTGGGTGGGGTTTGTTGTGGGGGGGGTGGGGGGTGGGGGGGGGGGGTGGGTTTGTTGGTTTTTTTGTGTGTTTTTTTTGGTAAGTAGGACTCCGGTCTTGTTTCGTGAAGAAAAGGATGGATCGTTCCGAATGTGATTGATTACCGTGACACCGAACAAGTTTGACTATCAAGAATCGATATCCATTACCGAGTATGATAACTTATTGATCAGCTGCAAGGTTCTAGTGTTTATTCGAAGATTGACTTACGGTCTGGTTATCATCAACTTCGTATCCGCGAGGAAGACATTCCAATTACAGCGTTTAGAACTCGTTATGGACATTATGAGTTTCAAGTAATGCCAAATGTGACTGACTAATTACCTGACATATTTCATGGTTTTTAATCGCGTGTGCAACCGTATCTTGTTTAAGTTCGTGATTGTATTCATTGATGACATTCTGATTTATTCCAAAAATAAAGAAGAACATGGTGAACATTTGAAGACATCTTGATTTGCTAAGAGCGAAAAGTTGTACGCTAAGTATACGAAATGTTATTTTTGCTTGATTCCTGTGTAATTCCATGCCCATGTAAATGATATTATTTTTATTAAAGTAGTTAAGAGTTTTTCAAGATGATCCTGCGAAGATCGAAACCATTAAAAATTAGGCTGCACCGACTACACCAACGGAAGTGCGATAATTTTTGGGTTTGGCAGGTTATTATCGAAGGTTTATTAAGGAGTTTTCTCTAATATCCAAACCATTAACTAAACTCACTCAGAAAATAATCGTAAGGGTTGGGGCGACTACGAAAGGAGGCAATTTCAAAATGAAGCTGAAATGTATAGTGCCCAATATTATATTTAATAGTAGACTTCTCCAATGAGAGTCTAGAAACGCATAGAGCGTGTGTAGTAGTTAGTAGTAGTAATAGTTTCTTTATCATGTTTGAATAAAGAAAACCTTATTAGTAATGTTGATTGTGTTCTTCATATTCCGCTGCATATTTTCAATCAATGTTATCATACCCTAGTTGAGTCTAGATCTTGGATTCTACAAGCACTTATTGTATTTCGTGTGTGCCATTTTGACAAAGAAGGAGATCACTACTCTTATTTTTATTTTTGTGGTGTGCTCATTCAAAGTGTGGGGGTGAACAAAAGAAGGGAAGGTGTTGAAAAAAAGTCATCAAAAAAATATGTATGACTATAAATAGCTAATGTGCTATATGTTTATGAAGATGATAGAAGACAAAGTATTTTGAGATATCAATTAGACAATGTGTAAGACGTGATATACATATATGGTGGTCGATGAGTAAAAGGAGGAATAATTAGCGACTATGATCATTTTTAGGTTCGTGGTTCGTTTGTTACTAGCAACTTAGGTTTTAGACTTGGTTTTATTTTTCGTTTGTAGAACCAACACATAAAAATATCCCATGTCTAACTAACACCTTTACATTAACCTGAAGCCGAACATTAAAACCCAAAAAAACCCCCTTTGATAAATTTACTTGGAGCCTATGGTATGACATAAGATCACGAATGAGCAAATAAGTGATTTACTTACACCACTATCATATAATCGAGTGTTGAGTAAATTATACTATCCAACTTATATTTGTGAGGTGTTTAGTTATGTTATCAAACTTGAAAATAATATGGGTATTGTCAAACGTCTAAAAATGTTCACATATAAACTCTAAACGATCATTGTTCTTTTATTAGGATAAGTAACATATTTTTGTGAATCACGATGGATGCCATTGGAAATATTTTTCAAATACTAGACTTGCTTAAGGACAAGCAAAACTCAAGTGTGGGGGAATTTGATAATGCTAATTTTGTATACAATTTTTAGTAGCGTTATTTATATATTTTTGCATAATATTTGGATGTATTTGTAAACATTTTGCACTTAAAGGTATCGTAAGATAAATTCAAGTTCAGGTACAACACGATCAAGAAAAGAAAAGAAAAGGCAAAGAAAAGATGTCAAGTTATAGATACATGCATCAATGAAGATTCCACCCAAAGTAAAAGACCTCGGGAAGATCTTGGACGATAAATAAATCAATTAAAATATGTTCCTGAGCATAAATTAAGTTGCCAAGAATGCCAAAGAAGAAGGGTGAATTATATACAAGGTATGTGCAAAGTTTAAACCATAAAGTTAAAAAATAAAACGCGTAGGAAAAGGCTCTAGCCACAAGCTAAGACCTAGCCACGAGATGATCTAACCGCCGGCTAAGACCAATGCCGCCGACACTTGCTATCCGAGCTAAAAAGTTATATTAAGTGGTTTTTAACACCCACAACTAATTAGAGTGCGATCATTTCTTCACCATTATGAACCTGGGACATTTACCTGTCATAGGGGATCAAGAAACGCATAAAAACAAGTATTATAAGCCTAGGTACATACAAGTAATCCTACCACCATTATAGGCTCTTGAACAAACTTATTTTCTCCCAAAAGACTTAGAAGACTTTTTGCCATTTTCAAGAAGGGTACTCAAGTTTGGAATTTGAGTATTGGGTAATCATTTCTTAGGTGTTTAGATACTTTGGTTGATTGGAGGCTCGAAGAGTGCTCTAATTCCTCACTTTTTTACTTATTTGTAATCAAACAGTTAGGTAACTTTCTTGTTTCATTATGATGTTGAACTTTATGATTTGTGATGAAGTGTTATGTTTTAATAAATTAACCATGGAGTAGAGTTTTCTACTTGCGTGGGAATTATGTGAATTGTTATCTATGATGATTTGGATGGTTGTTTACTATGAAATGATGATTTCTCTATAAGTTTGTTTAAACATATAAAACATGTTTCAATTAACTAGTTGGTAAATTAAAAATGGATTTAAAGGCCGAAAGGATTTCACTTGATAATTTGTTCTAAAACGGTTAGTGCATAAACATGTTTGGATTCTTGTGATTGACACCCACGAGAATAACTAATTAAACAGACTTGTAAAATGTTTAATCACGGGCATAGGTCGAAAGGACCCTTAGGAATGAATTTGGTAATCATCTTATCACACAAATGAATCTTAATAACTTGGTCTTGATAAAAGTTCATAGGGCGAAAGGGTTCATTTATCCAAACCAACATATGTGCGTTTTTCATGATATGACCAATTGATTTGGCAAATGTGTCGCACCCTGTCTAAGTCGGAAACACAGGATGTAATGGACGGGATCATCATAACACATTAGTATAAGACAATAAAGAATTCACTAAATAAAATATTATCATAAATATGTCATGATGACTCCCAACACAAGCAAAGACTTGTGTCATGGTTAGTTAGTACCACGACCACATAGCCACATAGTCATAATAATCCCACAACCCGAGACAAGTGCAATTAAAGTCAAATAGTCAAATCAAACATAAAGTTAATAGTGCAAGAATACAAGGGATAGTAACCTACGAGGGTTATATCCTAAGTCTCTCTACGTAATGCGAGAAGGCTCTATTCCTCCTTAGGCACAGTAATTTGATTACCTGAAAATGAATACTCAAAAACGTAAACAAAGTTGGTGAGCTCCTAGGTTTAAGTAATAAACCTATTTGTTGTGCATATTGTTTAAGT
This sequence comes from Tanacetum coccineum, assembly GCA_026074375.1. Lineage (NCBI taxonomy): Eukaryota > Viridiplantae > Streptophyta > Magnoliopsida > Asterales > Asteraceae > Tanacetum > Tanacetum coccineum. The sequence continues at coordinate 25,054 of BQNB010055364.1, forward strand.
AGGACAAAAGTGTGAAGATATGCATATACAAGTATTAAGTGATAATACAAAACAACGATTCACAAAATAAAGTGTATCTTCCCGCAATATACTGGGCGCCTCTACCCAAAGATATAATGGGCGCCTCTTCCCGAAGGTAAATTACTTCTCGCAATCTAAGTACGTAAGTACACAATAACATACATATAGCAATATAAACGCACATATTGTCCAAGTATAAAATAGTGTAACACAACACAAAACATTTAAATATCATTTAAGTATTATTCCCCCTAGGAAAATATATGTAAAAAAGAGGCTATGAAAACTCACCTTAAGCAAAGTGGTGAATCGGAAATAAATCAACAAGTGTAAAACGAGCACAAAAGTCCTAAACGCGACCTAGTTGAAATATAGTGCGTTTCAGGTGCAAGCAAACAATAGTGAAAAGATGCGTATGCAATTTTTATAAAGTTAACATCACCCGAACATGTTTCCGTTTTAGTTATATAAGTCAAAACGTGATCTCATAAAAGTTGTATAGTTTTTATTAAGTTTCAACGCTAAAACAAAATTTAATATTTTTGTCCAACTTTAGAAATCCCACATAAAAACCTAATTTCTAAATATTTCCGCTAAATTTAAATCTCGCCCAAACACGCTAAGCGACCTACCAAAAGTCTAGTTATCATTTTTATTCTTTCTAACTCGCCATCTTTAATAAATCCTATCTCGCTTACTTAGTAATATTTTTGAAAGCTTCGGACGCGTATGAGAAATATATAAGTAATACTACAATATTTGTTAAGGGTTTTAGAGCTCATTCGGACTCTAAAATGCTCAAAACCTCATTTTAAGTTTCTGGCAACTTACTTTTATTAGAAATATTCACGCAGAAAGTTTGTAAATTTTCCAGATTTTAGTTCGTCTTTACAAAGGCGGAACTCCTTCGTTATAAGGATTCAAAGGATAGCCAAAAGCGATATTTCAAAGAAAAATCACGTTCTACAAGTTTTGTCTTATGAGTTTCACCCGACTCGGACTCGAAATGGGTCAAAAACATGAAAGCGTAAACTGGTCAGAATGTATTTGAAACATTTTTGCTGGAAAAGTCACTAGTTTTTACCTTAACTTCATTTGGTCATAACTCACTCGTTTTAAGTCGGATTTTAAGGAAATTTATATTCACGCGTTTGTATTTAAGTATAATATCATATTTTTAAACTTTTGACTACTCAAAATGAATTTAACCACCTGTTATACCCCATAGAAATTTCAGACATAATATATTATTTACCAAAACTACATCATAAATTTAGTCGCAAACAACAACAACTTCATTTCTAGCATATATCCCTTCCTCCAATGTTACGAATACACAAAAAACTCCAAGACTACTTATTGTTGCCACTGATTTGTTACAAGAACACAAAAGAACCACTAGCAACGTATATAATCATAAATCAAACCTAGAAGTTCAATAATAACAAGAATGAGTTCAAGAACATAAATAAAGTTGTATAACCTTTAAATCTTGTTAGTTTCTTTATGGAAAACATTTCACACAAATATAGGTGATGTTATTTTGAAAGAATATGAGATGTGTGCATGGATGTATAAAATATATATGTATGAGAGAATAGATGAGAAGTTGCATACAAGAATGAAGAAGAAAGGATGAATTTTAACCCAAACTAACAATATGTGAACCCGAAAATAATCACCAATGAACCATAGTATCAACAGTAACCCAATATTTGAATATCAAGAGAACAAACACCAAAAGTGTTGGTGTTTGTGTGTTGTCCGAAACCAAGAAGAGAATGTTAATACAAATATTCGCGCAAAAACAATATTTATATTTAATGATCTTCATGTTTTGATAATAACAAATATAAATTCATACTACGTAAAAGTTTACGTAAACAAGTTATTTAGTCGAAAATTTACTTGACGACGACAAATCACTTAAGGTATGAAAATGACATTATTAAACATAGTTAATGATTAAAGAAAAATATTATCATTTGCATAAAACTTTTCTAATCAAATGATTTAAGTTAACACATGATTAATTATAAGCTAGTTATATTAATCATGTAAGACAAAATAAGATTAACCATAAGTGGAAACAATCTTTCCAAATCTTCCCAAATCTAGAATATCTTTCCTTATTGGTGATAAGAAATATTTTATTCTAGAAGAATCTAATAAACAAGTTTTATTAAGTACAAAACAATATTTTGTATAGATTTAAGGTTAATCATAAAATGACAAATGTTGTCCCAGCTCCCCCAACGGATCTACCAAATACACTAGACGGATCCAGCTATGATGGATCCGTGGGTCACAGCCTATAGCTGTCTGGGAAAACATTTGAATTTCAAATTAATGCCTATTGATAACGCCCAAATTATACATGTTTTCTCTGGCGTTATTTGTATATATTTAATCATTTCTCATGAACTTTCGATACTTAATAGCATGAATTGCTTGCAGGTTCACTTGAAGACATCCTGAGGTCAAAGACAACAAAGATCGAGTACTTATACACTTCAGGAAGACAAAATACAATAAAAGATAAAGTTCAAGCTCAAAAGTGCAAATGTGCGCCGCACTTATCCCTTGTCCACCGCACTTCTCCTCAAGTCAATGGAATTAAAGACTTAGTCAATTGAACGCATTAACTCTACAAGTACGCCGCATAATTTCCTTTATGCGTCGCACTTTCTCATCTGACGTGAAGAATAAATGAAGACTTAAATGCTGCTGAATTAATACCCTAAGTACGCCGCATAAATTCCTTTGTGTGTCGCACTTCTCCAATAAACATTTAATTCCCTTGCATTGATTCACCAAGTACGGCGTACAAATTTCTTTGTGCGCCGCACTTTCACCCCTCACTTATCCTATAAATAGAGGACGAATTTCACACATTTCAATCATCCAATAATCAATCTCATACTTACAAAACAACTAAGTATTCACCCTTCAATCATCCTTCTAACCATTCCCTAAGGATCCTCCAAGCATAAACAGCATATCCCTTAAATAATCAAGATCAAATCACCAAGAACGATGAAGAACATCATACTAGTTTAAGTAAAAGAATGAAGTTTGTTATCAAATTAAGTTATGTTATGAACTCCTTAGCCATGAGAGGCTAAATCTCTCATGACTACTCGGTGATGTTATGATAATGAATAAGTGTTTGGTATGATTGTGATCTCTTCAATCTAAAGCTTTTGTTGCAATCCTATTATATCCTATCTTATCGGTTTTGCTTATCAATCTTAGATTATATAATCATATCGGTATAGTTCGAAAGACCCGTTATGATCTATGTGGTTTTAAAGATTTGTCTATGATCATTAACGTCTGTGTCGAGAAATCCACTTTTGTAAAATGATAAACAAAATAAGCTTTGATATATAAGAAACTGGATTATTTGAGTGACACATTTGGTCTAGTTAACTAAATATAAGTCTTGAGTTAATCAAGTTAATTTGTGAAAATGTTTTCGGAAGAGAAATCCTTTTTATAAGTTAAGGTTCCATCTTAGAGGTCTTAATCATTTCCAACACTTATGAATTATTTTCAACTATCCGAGTAGTCATCTTTATAATCACTGGTAAAAAGTTATTTAAAAAAATGTTAAAGTCTATTCTCTTTTGATTATTTGAGTACTACTCAATTCCCTGTGGACGACATGGTCTTACCTAAAAAGATTATACTACATATGTGGGTTATACTTTTACCCGTGTGTTTTCCTATAATAAAATTGGTATTTTCAGGCATTATAAATTTAAATCTTTTGAAACACATCAAAGTTTTTGGTGCCGTTTGTAACACCCGCCCCGAGAGGCATCAGATTGCGCAGTGGAAATTAGCAATTTGGTGTTACTAAATAGCATCCGTAATCACGATCATAGAAAATGACTCAAAAAAGACGTTTATCAAACATGTGTTCCATAAATATTCAGAGTTAAAAGTGCATTTAGGTTTCACAGAATCGTAACCACCATCTATTACAAACCATGAAAAACATATTGTTTTCAAATAAAAGACATTGTTTTAGACACAACATAAGATATTGTTTTTGAAAGACCAGAACACACAAGAAGTATTTCCATAAAATCCATCACCACATGCACGACACCTCCATGCCATCGTTGCCTTCAGCCTTGGTTACCTGGGATAAAACATGTTTAAAACGTCAACAACAAAGTTGAGTGAAATTCATAGAGTTTAAATTAATCAATGAGTAAAAACCTTTGAACACATTATTAGTTCTTGAGAAAACAAAGTAACAAATGCAATGTATAGCAACTTCTTTTCTTTCCCGCAATAAGCTCATGACACCAAACGTTAACAAAACATATGGCATTTCATATGCTAAAAGGTGCCCCAAACAAGGTATTATTGTCATACACATACTATATTTCTAATAACAAAATGTCCGTTTGACAGGATGGTCACAAGGATTCAAACCCCGGACAGGGTTGTCAAACCCAATAGATCTATTTAATGCATTAGCGTTTACCTCATAACAAGGCAATTAACGGTTCATGAAATAAGGGACTTCGACAATAGCAACTTATAAAATCATATGTGTTCGATTTATAAAACAACATGTATCCCCCTCGTGGGTTTAAAAACATTTAAAAGAATTTAATGCGAGGCTATGAACTCACCTTAAGCAAATGATCCAAATCAATCAAATCAACAAGCGCAATAAACATCACGTCTCAACCGCGACCTATATGGTACATATATATAGCGGCACGTGACTAAAAGTATAACATATGTAACATCCGGCAATTTTCGAAATTTTAAAGGACTATTTTAACCTTTGACTTTTCACGTCCGATTTGACTTCTTGACTTTTGGTCCTTTATTGTCACATAAAAACGATTACCGCGTAACCGGTAATTTTTCGGAACATATTTAAAGGGGATATATGTTATTCCTAATTATTACAACATTTCTTACAAAGTTTTCATTTTTAGAAAGTTTATCGAAAGTAAGGATAATATAATCCAAACTTAGCATTTCATCTTAATTTAACTAACATTACGAACCCTTTACTTGTTATAAACTATATTCAAAAGTATACGCAAGTTTGACATTCAAAAGTCAAACTTCATAGTTGACTTTTTACCCTAAAATGACTCAAACTTGACTTGGCCGTAAAATCTTCGTTTTTAGGAGTTACAAGGCCCACCTTATATCAAAACGGACCTTAGAACATCCTTTATCATATTTAAATGCCTAATTTAGATTTAAATAATTTCTCGACACGCTATGATCAAGTCAAACTTTCTGGTCAACAAAAGTCAACCTAAAGTCCTACAAAAACTCATTTTTGTAAAATTCCAATTATTTCAACATGCTTAACTAGCCTAAAAACATGTACTAAAACTATCAAACATGTGTTCATACTTGTAACACTTTCAAATCGATTTTGCACTTGAATCATCTAGCTACAATTACATATATGTAATAACCAACTAATCTAGCAACAAGTAATGACAAGTAAATACTCACAAAGCTATAAGAAAAATCAACTTTTGTTTCCCCTTTGCCTTGACCGTACGGACGAACCACATGGACCAACCAAACAAACTTTTCAAATCAAACCAACTCACAATAACACTAATCTAACACTAGTAAACCTTCCTTTTAGATCAAAATCAATAGAAATTGACCAAAAACCAAACTTCTTAAATACTTAGTGCATGTAAGGTTTCTTTAGTGGGATTTGTAGAGGATTGAACAAGGATTAAAATGGTATAATCGGATTTAAATGCATGTGAGTAATGAATTTTTGACAATGATTTGTGTGTGTGTGTGTTTTCGAACGGCAACAAGGGAGGGAGAGAACAAGTGAAGTGAAAAATTTGTAAAAGAATTATAAGCGTATGTGTGTGTCTATTTATAGAATACAAGTTAGATCAATTGGCAATTTAGGTCCCTCTTTCTCATAAGTCCTTGCAAGTTAAATACAAATTGGTTATATTTCTGTTACTTATAGTTTAAAATATTTTTAAATATTTTTAGATCCGTCTCACTAAATATAGTTAAAATCTTAATAAAACAAAAACCTCGTAAAACACGACCTTTAAATACGGTTTTTACAAAAACTCAGGGAAACGACGAAAAATACAAAATTAACATATTTACGCTCTCGGAGCAATAAATTAAATTTTTTTTACTCTCTTAAATGCTAAAAACAAATAGAAACTAAATCACGGAATAAAATTCACCAATAAATGGAAATTCTCATCAACCACATATAGCATAACGACTATAATTATTTACGTAATTAAAAATAACTATCTTAGGCTAGGGATAGACGTTGACCTGAAACTTGGGTTGTTACATTCTCCCCACCTTTAGGGAGTGACGTCCTGGCACTCAGCTCATCTCATCCACTCTCATCGCTTTGTCCTTACTTGTAAAGAGATAAGGGTACTTCTTCTTAAGATCTGACCCTCAACCGTCTCAAGTAAATTCTAGACCTCTTTCGAAATTCAACGAACTTAACTATAGTATCCGACTATTGCTTTAAGTCGCTTACTCTTATCAACAATCTCTACTGGTTCCTCAATCATATGCAACTTATCATCAAGTTGAATTTCTTTCATCGGAACTACAACATTACCTTTCGCTAACTACTTCTTTAGATTTGAAATATGAAAAGTAGTATGAATTCCTTTCAACTCTTCAGGCAACTCCAACATATAAGTGAAGTGTTCAAAGCATTAAATATTATAAACTAAAATACCTAATTAATTAAGGGAAACACACGGGTAAAAGTATAACCCACGTATGTAGTATAATCTTTTAGGTAAGACCAGGTCATCCATAGGGATTAGAGTTGTGTTCAAATAATCAGCAAGAGAATAGACTTTAACTATTTTGAAAGTAACTTTTTTACCATGAAAATAAATATGACACTCCGGATAGTTGAAAATAATTATAAGTGTTTTGAAATGATTTTTTTTATTATTAGGTTTTTTTTTCCCCCCCCCCATGAGAGTGGGGGGCCATTAATTTATAAAGGACGATTTATCGCAAAAACGTTTTTCACCAAAGAAAAAAAAAAAAAAAAAAAAAAAGTGGGTTTTTTTATAAAATGGGGGGGGGGGGGGGGGGGGGGGGGGGGGGATATATAAAAAATTTGGAAAACAACTTCTTTTAACTTAGCCCTAATATTTAGTTAACTAGACCAAATGTGTCCACGCAAATAATCCAGTTACATTATATCAAAGCTTATTTGTTTATCAATGTACTAAAGTTGATTTCTCAGCATAGAACCTAAAGACCATAACAAATCTTTAAAACCACATAGATCATAAACGGTCTTTTTGACTAATACGATATGATATATTATAACTAGGTTGATAAGCAAAAGTAGATAAGATAAGATATGACAGGGTTGCAATATAAGCTTAAGATTAAGAAGAATCCAAGATTATACCAAACACTATTCATATTGTAACTTCACCAAGTAGTCATGAGAGATTTAGCCTCTCATGGCTAAGGAGTTCATAACAAAATCACACTTTACATTAACTTCTATAATTTCAAGAGAGGAGGTGTTTCTAGGTGTTTTGGTTGGTAGTAGGGAAGTGTGTGTGTGTGGAGTAGTGAGAGTGATTGTGTGTGGGATGATTTGGAATGAAAAAATCGTCCTCTATTTATTGGCTAAAATATGGAAAAAGTGCGCCGGTTTTAGAATTAAGTGCGGCGCACTTAAGGAGTTAATCTGATGGTCATTTAATGTTTTGACTGGAAGTGCGGCACACTTACAAATAAGTGCGGCGGTTTTGGTAAATTAATGCAGGTACATTTATTAGACTTTAATTCTTTTGACTTCGGGAAAAGTGCGGCGAACAAAGATATAGGTGCGCCGGTTTTAGAGGCTTCATAGGAAAGTGCGGCGAACTTTGTAGAAAGTGCGGCGAACTTCTTGAACTTTTAAATAGAAAATTTTCTTTTCTTGTATCCGCCCTCCAAAGTGTGTAGATCTTTAAGCTTGAGTCTTTAGAGTCTTCAAGTGAACCTATAAGCAATTTAAGCTTGATTATGTACCAAAAGTTCACGAGAAATGATAAAATAAACATAAATAACGCCATAGAAACATGTATAATTTAGGCGTTATCAAATCCCTCCACACTTAGCTTATTGCTTGCCCTTAAGCAATAGAAGCGAGAAAATAAATTCTTTTATTACGACGTGGATAAAATTGGATAAGAGTTTGCATATTAGATAACTTTTTAGGCATAGACATATAACATAGCACCTCACATAGGGATAGTGTTTGATTTTAGAATTTACTCAACCACTCAGATGGGGTTTATATGATTTTTAAGAAGAACACTCAATTTGCACAGACATAATCTAGACAGCTACCATAGGGTTAAACGACCCTTTCTTCACACTGCTGATGCAGTAATTTGGTTGTGGTGTGGGTTCTTCATCTTCATCGTCGCTATCGAAGTTGATAGGAGTTTTAAAATTGGTTTGTTGATCATTGGGGTTAACTGGTGATTGTAGGATTTTTCCACTTCTTGCGAGATTGTGGTGTTGGTAGGCTACAAAATGTGTCCCTTTGGGTTTGGTTGAGTGTTACTAGGAAGAAATCCAGAATGTCAACCAGATAGCTTGTCAGCAAGTAGCAAACATGGTTCAAGATTTGATTAAACTTTATGATTTTGCAACGATTCGAGTTGATTTTTAAGATCCATGAATGTTCTTTGATGAAAGCGTTGGTTGATTGTTGAGATTTCATGAAATCATTGAATTGTTTCTGAAGATCGTATGGTTTATCATTGGTATTGGATCGATAGTTGTCTCGATTGTAACTACTTCATTCTTTGAACGCCAAATTTCAGGATTTGAGTCTCGGTCGCGGTAATCCTGTAAAAACGAGTCTTACAAAAGTTTTGCATGAATTTAACTCTCTTCAGGGACATAGGTATCATCATTTTCATTAAGATCAGTTTCTTTTTTTATAAATGCGGTTTTGGTGTCTTTATACTGACATCCATATTTCAGGTTCATGGCATCCATTCGGGCCGATAATTTTTGTCAGTACGAATTAATGCTACCTTCATCGGTGAAAGCAACAGTTTTCTTAAGAGATGATTTGGTTTTTTGGTTTTTAGCCCAATCGGGCTTGAGTAAGACAAAATACCACCAGCTGCGGCATTCAGAACTTCTTAGGTTATTTCACTAAGACCATGATAGAATATTTTAATGATATTGCTTTTGGACAAATTGTGACCATGACAGTTGGAGCATTTCCTTCAAACGAACCAAGCACCGGTTAGAGGATTCCATTTTTGTGTTGAGAGAAAGCTCAATTTCGCTGAGGAGTCGGACAAAAAAGCCTGGGGAAAGAATCACTATGAAACGGTTCATAGTTCATCGTATGTTTTAATAGTTCCTTTGTAGAGTTCATCCAACCATGTTTTTGCTTCCCCAGTAAGGGATAGGGGAAACATCATTAGGCGGACGGCTTTATTTTCGGTATCTCTGTATTTAAACATATCGTAGATTCCGAGGAATTCGTGAATGTGTTTATGAGGATCGGTTTTGGTTCTACCATCGAATTGATGTGTTATGATTATGTATGCCTTTGATGTCACACCATATTTGTAATACTTCTACCCTTTTGGGTCGGGGCGTTACAGTAAATATAATATAACCCAAACTTAGCATTTCGTCTTAGTTAAACTAACATTACGAATCTTTTGCTTGTTATAAACTATATTCAAAAGTATACGCAAGTTTGACTTTCAAAAGTCAAACTTCGTAGTTGACTTTTTACCCAAAAATAACATAATTTTGACTCGACCGTAAAATCTTCTTTTTTAGGAGTTACAAGGCCTACATTATATCAAAACAGACCTTAAAACATCCTTTATCATATTCAAAAGCCTAATTTAGATTTCAAAAATTTCTCGACATGCTATGGTCAAGTCAAACTTTCTAGTCAACAAAAGTCAACACAAAGTCATATCAAAACTCATTTTTACCAAAATCCAACCATTCCAACACGTTTAACTAGCCTAAAAACATATACTAAGACCATTAAACATATGTTCATACTTGAAATACTTTCAAACCCATTTTGCACTTGAATCAACTAGCTACAATTACATATATGCAATAACCATCTAATTAATCAACAAATAACAAGTAAACACTCACAAAGCAATAACAAGACTCGACTTCGCTTCCCCCTTGACCAAACTATACGGACGAACCAAGCAAGACAACTAAACAACATTTTCAAATCAAACCACTTCAAAATAACAACAATCTATCAACTAGAAACACTCCCTTATACACCAAATCAGTAGAAATTGACCAAAAACCCAACTTCTTAAATACTCATTGCATGTAAGGTTTTCTTAGTGGGATTTGTAAAGGATTGAACAAGGATTAATATGGTATAAACGGATTTAAATGCATGTACGTAACAAATTTTTAACAATGATTTGTGTATATGTGTGTGTGTTTGAGTTCGACGGCAACAAGGAGAGGAGAGAAAGAAAAATAGAAATTTTGTAAAAGAATGAAGTGTATGTGTGTGTTTTGTTTATATAGAAAGAAACTTTAACCATTTGACAGCTTTAGCCCCTCGTTTCATAAGTCCTTGCAAGTTTAATACAAAATGGTTATATTATCGTTACTTAGCCGGCTAAAACATGGGTAACATCACGTTTGTAAATATTTTAAATTCATCCTACTAAATATAGTTTAAAACCTTTAATAAAATGTTAAACCTCGTAAAACACGACCTTTAAACACGGTTTTTTCAAAAACTCAGGGAAACGACGAAAAATACAAAATTAACATATTTACGCTCTCGGAGCAATAAAATAAATTTTTCTGACTTTTTTAAATGCTAAAAACAAATAGAAACTAAATCACGGAATGAAATTCACCAATAAATAGAAATTCTCATCAACCACATATAGCATAATGACTATTATTATTTATGTAATTAAAAATAACTATCTTATCTAAGGATAGACGTTGACCTAAAACTCGGGTTGTTACATTCTCCCCACCTTTAGGGAGCGACATCACGGCACTCAGCTCGTCTCATTCACTCTCTTCGCTTTGTCCTTACTTGTAAAGAGATGAGGGTACTTCTTCTTAATCTGATCCTTATGTTCCCGAGTAAACTCTGGACCTCTTTGCGAATTCCAACGAACTTTAACTATAGGTATCCGACTCTGCTTAAGTCGCTTAACCTCTTTATCAGTAATTTCTACTGGTTCCTCAATCATATGCAACTTATCATCAAGTTGAATTTCTTTCATTGGAGCTACAACATCACCTTCCGCTAAACACTTCTTAAGATTCGAAACATGAAAAGTACTATGAATTCCCTTCAATTCTTCAGGCAACTCCAACGTATAAGCTATAGGACCCACTCTAGCTACAATCTTAAATGGACCAATGTAATGTGGACTTCACTTTCCGCGCTTTTTGAAATGCACAGCGCCCTTCCATGGCGATACCTTGAGCAATACCATATCACCCACTTCAAATTCCAACGGCTTAAGTCTTCTATCCGCATAACTCTTCTGGCGACTACGAGCAGTTAACAAACGATTCTTAATCTGGACAATCTTCTCAGTCGTATCGCGGATCAACTTTGGACCGGTGGGTTGGCTATCCCCAACCTCACTCCAGCATACATGTGATCTACACTTTCTTCCGTATAAAGCTTCATATGGTGTAGCCTTAATACTTGCGTGATAACTATTGTTATATGAGAACTCGACCAATGGCAAATGGCGATCCCAACTATTTCCAAAGTCAATCACACAGGCACGCAATATATCTTCCAACGTTTGTATTGTCCTTTCAATTTGACCATCCGTTTGAGGGCGGTAAGCGGAACTTATATCTAAATTTGTCCCCAACACCTTCTGAAGCGATCTCCAAAAATTTGACTTAAAATGGCTATCTCTGAAATGATCAAAATAGGTACACCATGCCTACACACTATTTCCTTCAAGTACAGTCGTGTGAGTTTCACCATACTATCCATTTTCTTCATAAGCAGGAAATGAGCTGATTTGGTCAGTCGGTCGACAATAACCCAAATCGTGTCATACCCACATGGCGTTCTCGGCAATCCACTCACAAAATCCATAGTAAATCTTTCCCAGTTCCAAACAGAAATCTCAGGTTATTGCAGCAACCCAGACGGTTTTTGATGCTCGGCCTTAACTTTTGCACAAGTCAAACACTTACTAACATACGTGGCAATATCCGCTTTCATATTCGGCCACCAATACAACAACTTCAAATCTTGATACATCTTATCTAATCCCGGATGGATAGAATACTTGGACTTATGCGACTCATGCATAACCAAATCTCTTAATCCACCGAATTGCGGAAACCAAACATGATTCCTAAAATAATGTGTTCCATCATGGCGAAATTCAAATATTGGCTTAATCAATCTCCCTAAATTTTCTGCTTTTACATTCCTTCTTTTCATGGCTTCTCCCTGAGCTTCACGAATCTGCTTCGGTAAATCATTATGAACAGTCATCATCAAAGCTCGAACACGCAATGGCTTTTCCCTTCCCTTCCGACTTAAGGCGTCAGCCACCACATTCTCTTTTCCAGGATGATACCGAATTTCACAATCATAATCACTCAACAACTCAATCCACCTTCGTTGTCTCAAGTTCAACTCTTTCTGATTCAATATATATCGTAGGCTCCTGTGATCGGTGAAAACCACACACTTTATCCCATATAAATAATGTCTCCATAATCTAAGAGCGAAAACAACGGCTCCTAACTCCAAATCGTGAGTAGTGTAATTCTCTTCATGGACCTTCAATTGTCTAGAAGCATACGCTATCACTTTCTCTCTTTGCATCAACACGGCTCCATAACCTTTAAAAGATGCATCACAATACACCATGAAATCTTCCGTTCCTTCGGGCAAGGCTAATATCGTTGCACTACACAACTTCTGCTTCAACGTTTGAAAAGCTTCTTCTTCTTTTTTTCCCCACTCGTATTTCTTATTTTTCTGAGTCAACTTAGTCAGTGGCTTAGAAATCAAAGAAAATCCTTCAATAAACCTCCGATAATACCCAACCAATCCAAGAAATTACCTTACCTTCGTTGGCGTCGTTGGTGCAGCCCAACTCTTAATGGCTTCGATCTTGGCAGGATCAACATGAAGACCACTACGATCAATCACATGACCCAGAAATTGTACCGAATCTAGCCAAAAATCACACTTCAAAAACTTGGCGTACAATCTCTCTTTCTTCAGTAGCTCCAGAATAGTCTTCAAATGCTTTCCATGCTCTTCTTCGTCCTTGGAATAAACCAAAATATCATCGATGAACACTATGACGAACTTATCAAGATATGGCTTGCATACTCGGTTCATCAAGTCCATAAACACAGTAGGCGCATTAGTCAATCCGAACGACATTACTTGGAACTCAAAGCAACCATACCGAGTTCTAAATGCAGTAATCAGAATGTCTTCCTCTTTAATGCGTAACTGGTGATATCCTTATCGCAGATCAATTTTAGAATACACGCTCGAACCTTGCAGCTGATCAAATAAATTATCAATTCTCGGAAGAGGATAACGATTCTTGATAGTCAACTTGTTCAAGTCGCGATAATCTATACACATCCGAAAAGATCCATCTTTCTTTTTCCCAAACAACATCGGTGCTCCCTACGGTGATGAACTCGGATGAATAAATCCTTTCTCTAACAGCTCTTGCAATTATACCGATAACTTTTTCATCTCAGACGGTGCCAATCTATATGGTGCACGCGCAAGAGGTGCGGCCCCCGGTACTAGATCAATTCGAAACTCTACTTGCCTCGGTGGTGGTAGTCCTGGCAGCTCCTCAGGAAACACCTCAGGAAAGTCACGAATTACAAGCACGTCTTCCATTCGTTTCTCCTTTGATTTCTTCTTCGTAACGTATGCCAAAAACAAATGACAACCTTGCTCGACATACCTACGGGCCTTGATACACGAAATAATCTTCAATCTAGATCTACTTTTATCACCTTCAACTATCAAC
>BQNB010055365.1:0-21824 GCA_026074375.1 Tanacetum coccineum
AAATAAAAAAAATAGAAAATAATTGAAATTATATTTTTCCTAAGTAAAATAAGTAAAAAGAAAATTTTATAAAAAGGAATTTGGTTTTTTAGATTATAAGATATGAATTTTCTAAAATCTAAACTAATTAAAAGCTTAAAAATAATAAAAATGCTAAAAATATAAACCCTAAAAATTTTATAAAAATTGTACTAGAAAACAAAAAAGTGCAGAAATTTATGAAAAATAAAAACCCTAATTTTTACTTTTTTATTAAACTTTAATTAAACTAATTAAAAACTAAACCTAATTAATTAATTAAAATTATTAATCTAACAAAAACTTAACTGAGGACTAATGTCGTTAGTCCTTTAAGGACTAACAGTATAAACTAAAAGGACTAATGAAGAAAACTAATAAAACTTAAAAGTTTCACTACTTACCCTAAGGCCCAACCCGATTACACCCTAAGTCCATTAAGCATTTGAATTTTAAAAAGCTTAAAATTAAAAACTTAAAGAAGCAAAGTTGTAGAAAAAGCTGGAGAGAACAACTTTAACAAAAGCACTATGGTCTGAAACCCACTAATAAGCTCTTAAACAGCTTATCTTTAAGATGATTACAGAAACAAGGGCTTTTCCTTGGTTTTACTAAATAAGCTGCTAAAAGCTCAAAATAAAAAAGGAAAGATGTTCTAGAAAGCTTATGAGTAGCTTAAACTAGATGAGAAAAGAAAATAGAAATTAGAATACTTGATTATAGCTGAAAATGAAGGGCAAGGTTGCAAACTCAGAAAACAAGGAAATAAGCATAAAAACCAATTAAGCTCTTAAGCTCAATAAGCAATACTGGACTAAGAGCTTATGAGGACTATTGCAACTGCTAATAAACTATCTATTTAAGCTATAAAAACAAATACCTTAAGCTAAAATTAACAATTTAAGAGACTACTCAATTACCTACTATTTTTGTATTTTTGGCTGTTTAAGCAGTTTTTTAAGTAAAAAATTAAGCTAGCAAATGAAGTTTGAAATGGAAAATAAGCAGTGACTAATCCTAAGCTATATGAAAACTAAAACAATCCTAAATCTAAGCTTCTAATTCCTATTTTATCTATCCTAAAATGAAGCTTAAAGATCAGCAGTACTAACTGATTGTTAGTACTGCTGGTGCAATTGGCACAAACAAAGTCCAATAGTGCAGGCTCCCTTTGAGGTTTGGTGTTGCACTAAACACTCTATTTGAGTGTGGATAAACACAAAACAAGCACAAACAAAAGTCTAGAGGACCTAACTCAAAAATAAACAATCCTAGTTTAAGATTTAAAGTGTCCTGGTGCTGAACCTTTTAAAATAAGCCATAACTTTTTCATTTTCAAAATTTAACCTATAAAAACTATTTAAAACTTGTTAATTTGTAAAAACTCAGCTGACTCAAGTGTTTTGCACAAATTTTATTGACTTTTAATGGTCAAAATAGCTTATGCCAAACACCCCTTTCAAACTTTGACAGATTTGACAAAAAGCTTTTAAATGAAATTTAATGATTAAAACTAAAGTACTAGATTATATTTAGCTTATAACTATCTTATTTAACATGATTTAACTACTGATTAAGCTAAGATCTAAAATCTACAACCAATGCTACAATATTTTTGGATTTTATGAATTTTTATGACAGAAATGAAAACTTAAGATTTTTAACTACTTAGTCAAAAACAGATAATCTAACTAATCTAATAAGCAAAATTAAATATATTGGAGAACAAATAAGCAACCATTATAAGCAAATAAGCAGGTTTAAGCATAGAAAGTAAATAGACAATTTATTGAAAGGAAAAACTTAAAGAAATTAAAGAGAAACTTACAAATCCTCTAGCTAAACAAGAGGAACCAAATATGGCAGCAACAAGCTCCCTAGCTTATTAATAAGCTAGGGTATAAGTCCATGGGATCTCATCCATTACTAGATCCCCTTCCATAAATCCATAGTTCATAGGTAAATAAGTTTTAAAGCTGATTTTTTTTAAAATAAGTATGATTAAGACTTATTAAGCTCAAATCAAGAGCTTATAGACTCTTGAGAGCTGAATTGAGCTTATGAGAGCTTATTGACTATTTTAAGACATTTAGATCATAAAAGATTAAAAGACAAGATTAAAACAAACTTGATTTATATTAAGAGAAGTTGTTGATTACAATAATGAAGGGAAATTACACTAGAAAAGCTTTTAAAAATAGAAAATTACAATAAGCAATAAAAACTACAATAAGCTACTAAAACTCTACGTGTGTGTGTGTGTGAGGAATGAGGGCTATTTATAGCCAGTTATGGATCCTTCTAGCCCCTTGCCTTACTTTACACTCCTTTCAATCATAGCCCTTCAATTCCTTCAATGATTGGATCACTAGTTTTGGCCGTTAGATCACAAAGTAACCTCACACGGATTGCTAAGCTGGCAATCCGTTAGAAGCACACTTGTGTTTCTTCTTTGAGTGAAATGAGTACAAAACCTACATCCTTGTGTGCTTTCTCCATAGCTGACGTGTCCTTTTGCTTGAGTGACCAATGATTGCCTCTTGATTTAACTGATTTAACCCTTCCATTATTCTTGTGAGCTTATGAATTGACTTTCGTACCCCTTAATTTTCATTTGCCCTTTGATAATGACAGCTTGGTGAAATGAAAACGAAGATGAATAGTGTTTGGGTTTATTGGTGCCCAAAATTTTGTTTTAAACGTGAAATCGGAAGAAAAAAAAAAAAAATCGTTTTAAACTTTGGCAATACTAGCAAAACTATCCTTGTCTTTCTTTACAAATAATGTAGTGGGAGTATAAACATTGAAAAATGCACTTTTTTGGTCCTTGTGGTTTATAAAAACGTGTATTGGACTGGTGTAATGGGCTTATGGATACCGGTGTGGCCCATTTAGCTTAGGGACCATATTTGGACTTTCTAAAAGTTGAGGGGTAATTTTGAAAGCACTATGGGTCTTGTTGACTTTTGTATGTAATCAAGATTGACTGAGATTGACTGTAGATTTGACTTTTTCTAAGCTTTTGGCTTCCGCTTTTGTCACACTCCGATCTCGTGTCCGTTGCTTGCTTATTTTTGATGGTTTTACCTGTGATTTCTGATATATATCTCCGTACCTTGCAACACACAAAAAACATCAAATACAAGCATAATTTTTGCCATTTTTTTTTTGGTCTGTTTGGGTTTAATTGGTTAATTTAGGCATAAAATTAATATGGTTATTTTACACTTATCAACCCGTTAACTAGGATCATTAGTCGGAATGAGGCGTATCGTATAACTATGTTCCTAAAAAAAAATAAGCATTTAACAATTAAGATGACACGACCATGTAAGAGTGACTCAATAAATAATTAAAAGAGTCAATTATCATACATTTTCTTTTGGTTACCGACCTTAAAAATTGACGGATGCACAGGTTACCCCCATAAAAAAGTAATTGCGTCCCAAGTTCCCCAATATCCGACTGACCTAAGACGGTTTACGCTCGTGAATAGTTGCGGATACTTGCGCTTCAATCTCGTCCTCTCATTCCCAAGTAAATCTGGTCCTTCGCGAATTCCAACGAATCTTCACGATGGAAACTTACTTTGTTTTAGCTTCTTGAAGCTTCTTGACCTCTATGTCCATGACTTTAATAGTTTCTTCAACAAAATGTAATCCTTTGTCGATCTTGATCTCTTCTAGCGGTACATGCAATTTTACATCACCCAAGCATTTCTTCAGGTTTGACACGTGGAACGTGTCGTGAATGCCTACAAGTTCTTGCGGTAGACGCAATCGATAAGCTACAGGACCAACTCGCTCGACAATCTTAAATGGTCTTACGTATCTTGGTGAAAGCTTGTTTCTCTTGCCAAAAACGTACTACGCCTTTCCAAGGCGATACTTTGAGTAGTACTTTATCACTGACACTTAACTCTAACGGCTTTCGCCGATTGTCAGCATAGCTCTTCTAGCGATCTCTTGTAGTCTTCAATCTTTCCTTGATTTAAAAAATCTTGTCGGTGGTCTCCTGGACAATCTCCAGTCTAATTACCTTGCTTTCTCCTACTTCTGCCCAAGTTATGGGCGTTTAACATTTCCTTTCATACAATGCTTCAAATGAAGCACACTTCACGCTTAAGTGGTAACTATTGTTGTACGAGAATTCGACTAGTGGTAGATAAGTATCCCAGTTTCCACCAAAGTCGATCTCACATGCTCTAAGAATATCTTCCAGAGTCTGAATGGTACGCTCACTCTGACTGTGGGGCTGAGGATGGTAAGCAGTACTTATATCCAGTTGCATTCCTAATGATTTCTATAGCAATTGCCAAAACCTTGATGTTTAACGACTGTCATGATCAGATATAATTAACACAGGCACACCATGCCTTTCTATAATCTCGTTGATGTACAATCTTGCAAATCTCTCCATCTGGTAGTCTTCACGGACAGCTAAGAAATGCGCAGCTTTGGTCAGTCGATCGACTATGACCTAAATCGCGTCATGTCCGCTACTGGTCCTGGGTTACTTGGTTATAAAATCCATATTTTTTTAGGTAAAGGGTTACCCCGGTAAAGTATATTAAAACCAAAAAAGTTAAGTACAAATGGAATGTGGCTGAAGTACCACATTTACCTCAAGCTAAAAAACTTGATAAACACCTAAAACTAGTGCTTATGACATGCCATAAACACTTACAACTCTAGAGACAACTAATTGCAACTAGAAAAAGTAACTCAACTAAACAAGCTAACCAGCAACAACCGTGAAAGTTGAATTTCCACTGGTTTTTGTATTAGGAAATAAGTTAGCCGATTCATCATACACATTTTAAATAGCTTCATCTTCATCTTCTTCATCGTCATTCAAGGAAGAAAAAGAATTAGACATGGATATATTATCTTTCTTAGAAGAAGTACTAGTAGTCTTCAACATAGATGACGATGTAGATGCATCACCCACATTAGTAGTTCCCTTATTTGGTGCGCTTGTAGTCACCTTTGGCTCATATCTAACAGTTTGTTTAACCGAAGGACCAACAAACTGACCACCATTAGTATACTTGGATTTACCTTTCCACTTCTTCTTTTTACCCACCATTTGGAAACCATCATTTAACTTCTCAACAGTAGGAGTATCAACAATAGAAGTAGTAACAATAGGAGGACTCACCACCTTTTTAGGGCAATAGTCCTGAACATGACCAAATATCTTACATATATCACATATAGGCGGCCTCCATTCATACTTAACATGAATGGTTTTGGTTTCTTTGGTGAACCCATCTCTGGTAAGTGAAGGAATACCAATAGTAACAACATCTACAAAATAAGCCTCTGAATTTACCTCAATTAAGCATCGAGAAAAACTACTCCTACCCCACAAGTCATTACACATGGAACTTGTATATGAATCAAGCATAACAGGTTTACCAATAAACGTAGAAATTAAACTAATACCATCCTTTTTAAAAACTTAAATAGGAACATCATGCAATTTAACCCCTATCGGAATGCGAGTCAATTCTTCTTTAAGCAATCTAGTATCCATCGACCATTTCTTAAGAATGATCGGAGAATTACGTATCAACCAAGGACCACCCTCTAAAACAGCTTCTAAGCCAGCTTGTGAATTAAATTTAAAGAAAAAGAATCCTTTGATATTCATCATAATCCTTTTCAGCCCATGTTTCGCCCAATTGTTTTTAGCATAGTATTCAACAACCGGAAACGCCATTCTCTTTCCAATAAAGTAACCATATAAATTGTGTTCAAAACGTTTACTAACCTTTTCGAAAACTTTACGGGGAATAAATATGTTAACATAATCAAATACGGGATCATCCACCAAAGGACGAAAGTTAGAATTAACTTTAGGTTGGTCCTTAGCACTTTCACCCGCTGCTCCAGCATAGGATGTTGACTTGGTATTGATGTCCACAGACTAAACAATAGGGTCACTAGGTGAAGCGCGACACCAAACAGAATTCAGACATCACGTCTGTTGTGTGGGCACTCTTTAGTCGCATATTCAAAAGACTCTTTTGCAAATTCACAAGGGTATCCCACCTATTCCAAATAATATCAGTAATCCCACTGCGTGTTTCCTTAGTCAGTTCTAACCATAAGTCATATTTACCCACATCAATATCCTTGAGAGAATTAAGGGACACACCAAATAACGCAACAACATCATCAATACTATGTATTAGCACCTCTTCCACATGAGATGACGTATGCATAGTAACTAGAACACTAGACTCATTTCTCGAACCATCAGATTCAAAACCAGGTGGAGAAGCACTTTCAACCTTAATAAAATCACACAAAGAACCGAAGGCATCAAAGACTACCTTATGCTTATCATTAGTCATCCCAGATAATAACTCCCCAAGTTTACCAGCATCAATATCCGTTATTAACACCTTTAAATCACCAACCGTTGATAATGAAACTCCAAAAGTAGCAGCAACATCAACATCAACCTGGTGTAGGGGCAAAGGAGCAGTACAGGAGACCAAAGGAGATTGAGGCAGCCCTGAATCATCCCCAACAATCGTCTCTCCCCTACTAGTTTTCTTTAAAATCGATTTTAACGGCTTGGAACCATTGTTAGCACCAGAACTCGTCTTTTCCATCTCTCTCAACCCACAAACACAATAATAACCACACACGAACAACAATAGTACACGAAACAAATTAAAGCCCTAATCCACATCCATTTTAGTGACCATCAATAATGATAAGAATAGAAGCAGATATAGCACAAAAAACACTCGCCTATCAGAACCCTAAATATATATGAAATGAAAAATGGTTGAAACCCTAACTAAAATGAAACCCTAGATCCAAGGAAACCACAACCTAATAAGTAATTGTTAAAGCATGATAATCAGAGATTAAGTAGCAATAAATAAGAACTTATAATGAATAAGAAACAAAGGATCACAAGAATCGATTAGATCAGGTTATGATTCTTAACGGCTGGAAAGACCCTAAATATATAAATGAAACCCTAACCTAGTATGATCAAAACCCTGCTATGATCATAAACAAGATCACAAGAAAGGAGATGAACAAGAAGGCCGGATCGGAACAGATCGGAGAAGTTTTTTAGGGTTTTTTATGGTGGCCGAAAATCACCATGTGAAGAGAGGGTTTTGTTGTGTTTGATGAGACACTTAATCCGTGGGTCCTTTATAAAATCCATATTGATCTTCTCTTATTTCCACTCGGGAATCTCTGTTTGTTGAAGCAATCCTAAGGGTTTATGGTGTTCTGCTTTCACTTTAGAGTAAGTCAAACGCTTACTAACATACATAGCAATATCCTTCTTCATTCCGGGCCACCAATATAAGTCTCGTAGATCATAGTACATCTTGTCTGCCCTAGGATGTACAAAATACTTTATAGTATGGGCTTCATCCATGATCAAGGTTCTCAAATTACCATATGCTGGCACCCAGATTCGTTCAACAAAATACAATACGCCATATTCTTTTCTTTCAAACTGTTTGTCCAATCCTCGCAACATTTCTGCTGGAGTTTTGACGTCCTTAGAAGCTTCATTATGTTCTTCTAATATCCTAGCCTTAATGCTAGAGTATATCGTCATGCTCAAAGCTCTAACTCGTCTCGGTTTCATCCATTCCTTCCTGCTCAATGCATCAGCTACTACGTTTGTTTTACCTGGGTGGTAGCGAATCTCGCAGTCATAATCGCTGAAAAGTTCTATCTATTGTCTTTGAGGCATATTTAATTCTTTTTGATCAAAAATGTGCTGAAGGCTTTTATGATCAGTGTAGATAACACAGTCTTTGTTCCGTACAAGTAGTGTCTCCACATTTTGAGAGCAAATACCATTGAGCCAAACTCTAAATCATGAGTAGTGTAGTTCTTCTCATGGATTTTGAGTTGTCTAGATGCGTATGTAATCAATTTGTTTCTCTGCATCAATGCGCAACCAAAACCTTGGTTTGATGCGTCACAATAAACTACAAAATCATCTACGCCTTCGGGAAGTGCCAGAATCAGGGCATCACATAACACGTCCTCCAGTTTTTGAAATGCGTTTTCTTGCTCATCGCCTCACTTAAATTTCTTATATTTTTGAGTCAATAGAGTGAGAGGCTTTACAATCTTTGAGAAGTTTATGATAAATCTCCTATAATATCCCGCCAATCCTAACAATGAACGGATCTTGGTTGGGGTCTTTGGGGGCTTCCAGTTATTTACTGCTTCAATTTTGATGGGATCTATGTGAATACCTTCACTGTTCACTACATGTTCAAGAAAATGAACCTTTTGTAGCCAAAATTCACATTTTTAGAATTTCCCGAACAATTTCTCCTTTTAAGCAACTTAAATATAAACTTTAGGTGAACTTCGTGCTCCTCTTTGGACTTTGAATAAATCAGGATGTCATTAATAAAGAGAATGATAGACTTGTCAAGATACGGCTTACATACACGGTTCATAAGGTCCATGAATACCACAGGAGCGTTAGTCAGACGAAAAGGCATGACCATGAATTCAAAATGTCTGTACCTCGTCCTAAATGCAGTTTTGAGAATGTCTTCTTTGCATACTCTCAACTGATGATAGCTAGATCGAATGTCTATTTTCAAAAAATACCGTGACCCTTGCAACTGATCGAACAAGTCATCGATCTTGGGAAGAGGGAAGCGGTTCTTGATAGTCAGCTTGCTCAGTTCTTGATAATCAATACACATACGGAACAAACCATCTTTCTTCTTAACAAACAACACCGGGGCTCCCCAAGGTGAAGAACTAGGTCGTATGAAACCTTTGTCTTGGAGCTCCTTAAGTTGGTTTGACAGTTTTTGCATTTCTGTAGGTGCCAAACGATAAGGTGATTTTGCAACAGGCATAGCTTTAGGAATAAGATCTATGTGAAATTCTACTTTGCGAGATGGGGGTAAACCCGATAGATCTTTTGGGAACACACCAGGGAAGTTACGTACAACAAGGATATCTTCGAGTTTCTTCTCGTATACTTTCATTATCATCAACTGTTTTAGGTTCTGTACGAGACGTTCTACATGAACTTCCAAGATCTCCCCGTTAGATAACGGGATTTGGACAATTTTCTCAAAGCAAAATATCTTAGCTCCACACTTGGATAACCAATCCATTCCCACAATCACGTCGAAACTACCATGTTCAAAAGGAATCAAATCGATGATAAATGTATGACCTTCTAGTTCTAGTCTACACCCTCGAACAATCTTATTGTTTTCTACTTTAAGGCCATTCGCTATTTCAATCTTGTAACCAGGGTTTATGACACTAGTTTTCATATCAATCAACGACAAATTTTTTGTAGAAATAAAGCTATAATCAACACCAGAATCATATAGAACGGTAGCAAAATGATCATTCAGGGAAAATGTACCCGTTACGATGTTAGGGTCTTGAGGAGCTTCAGCAACACCTAGGGCAAAGGCTCTACCACATGCTTGATTCATACTGTTCCCTTAGTTGGGGTTTTCTTCGATTGCTAGCACATGGTTTGGGCGATTTCCTCCTGAGGTAGTGGCTCGGTTCATCCTTGGACAATTCCTCCTAAAGTGGTTAGGATCTCCACACTCATAACAAGTTGGTCTTGGTCTTTCATTAATAGCTCTACTCATGAAATATCGAGTAAAGTGACCCACTTGGTTACATCGACCACACAGGGCAGTTACCAGAATGATGGAAGTTGCATTTTGCACACTTTGGATGTTAACCAGCATACTGACGTTTCCCTTGTCCTTGATCCGGAGCGGTTATAGCAAAGTTTCTTCCGGTCCTCTGTCTCTTATTTCTATCATTCCTGCCTTGGTTCTTGAACTGATCATTCGACCTCTTTTTGTTTCCAGCATTTTCCTTCTTCATAAAAATCCCATTCTTGATACCATCGGTAGTCAAACGGTTTGCCATGCTCACAGCACTCTGAATAGTATTAGGTTTGGATGAAGTTGCATTTTCCTTGATTTTGGGAGCTAGACCTTAAATGTAGCAATTGACACGCTGGTTCTCTAGGGTAACCATGCATGGCACCAACCTTGCTAACTCATGAAATCTAGCCGTATACCCGTCAATGTCTGACCCAACCATCTTGTTGTTCTAAAACTCTGATTCCAACTTTTGAATTTCATCATCAGGACAATATTCCTCCATCAGCAACTTCTTAAAATATTCCACCATGTTAGGGTGCGGCCTTGCAGCATACAAGACGCAAATTTGACTTGGCTCTCTGCTGGAGACTTGCTGATATGAAGTACAAACTCTATGCCTTCAAACCATGTTAATAAACCAACTGCACCTTCTGCGCTGAAGAACTCCTTGGCACCACAAGACCTGAATGTCTTGTAACTGCAGCTTTGGGTGACATCCCCTTGATTTTCTCGGTTACCTCCGAGAGCTTGAACAAGTTGAGTTAGCAGATTCGGCAATGTAGTGTTAAGTTATCGAGCTACTTTGTTTGTTGTTTCATTAGGAGGGTTGGTGTTGTTGGCAGGTTGCTACGTGTGCTTCTTCCCGACATAGTTCTACAAATTAACATAAAAATTTACTTCATTAGAATCTTGACAAACCGTACCATTCAACAGTTCATATATATTCACATATATATAGTTAAGAGGTGGACATGTTTTAAATCTTCAACTCAGTTAAGGTTGAATATAACACTTTTGAACGAAGTATTTAAATAAATAATTAAACAAAGATAGATGTACTATACAAATTTAATTCAACTGGAATAATAAGTATAGTATTTAATCAAAAAAATTTGATATATAAATATATATAGGTGACAAGCAAGTTATATACAAATATATACTTTATCTCAAAAATAATAATATGTATTAAGCATTGGTTCAAAACTTCTCAAATATATATTTTTAATTGGTTGCAAAAAAATAGATTGGTAGATAATTATTAAAATGTGGATTAAGTTGAGCAATCTAAAAGTTTACCGTTTCTTTCGTTATATAAATAGAAAATAAATAATCGAATAAAATTTTACAAGATCAATATGTTACATTTTTTTTTCAAAATATATGAAATCAAACAAGTGAATAAATAGGAATAACGTAACACAAAATCTTTCCAAAAAATAACGATAATAATATAAATCAAAATTTAACACTTGAGCTATACAATCGAGTCAAATAGTTCATTATATCAAAATAAAAAGGAACAACACATCTCGTAGTCTGAAAGAGCATGAAAATAATCATGCGGGTAAGCTACACTAGTACACACTCAGTAGTGCATCTGCCAACAACTAAACCAGAAAAGAATTGGTAGGACAAGGACAAAATACCACACATTTATGCTTTTGGCCCTAATCTCTCTATAGTCGCGTTGCATCCATGTCATTTTAGTATCCATACCATATCATCAAAGCCTCGCCCATCCTCGAGTGAGTTCTTCAAAGGTCTTAAGTCAAGTAGCAACTTGAATCTTAATTTCACAACTCATCAAACAAGAACTGTCATGAACTTAAGTTAGAAGTTGGTAAAAGGCTTAATGTTCTTGAAAAATTGACTCAACTTTAGGGTTGCTCAGAAACAAAATCTTGAATCACTGAACACGGTGTTTGCGAAGAAGAAAAGAATGGTCACATTCACAGCCAAAGCGGTTGGCTTAATAGTACGACGAAATAAGACAGAGACGTGATCGGAATATAGGTTGATGTAATTTCTAATAGCGAAAGAATGAGCGTCTCTACATGTCGTACATACGTAGTTCACCCGCCGTTCGCCTCGAGCTCTAACTCAGAATCTATTGACGAGTCCTCCACAAGGTGTTATGCAGGGTAAGCGTACAAAGAGTAGTTAAGTTTATGTCGCGACTTACTCATGGAAACATCAGCATGCAAAGATGATCTATGAGACATACTGTGACTATAATGGTGTCCGTAATAACAATGTGCTTAAGGACAGTGTGACAAAAGTAACCGATGTGAAAGCAAACTCTAGATATAAATAAATCAATCAGAGACAAGCATGATGTATTTAAGCGCAAATAGTGGACATCTAAGAGTATGTAGTGTAAGGTGCACATAATTCCTAGTATGATTTTCAGTGACAAAAACAGAAAGTCCGTTTTTTAATCTCGTTTAAAATAATGACTATACCCAGTGTTGCATGAGACTCCCTAAATTAGACATAGCTGATCAAGTTATGTCTAATTAAGGTCTAATGATGCAACCACTTGGACTAGTCGACTCATTTCATGTTTGGTGTTTTTAGAAAAAGAAAAAATCATTTTGGTTATAGTTTGGATTTTTTCTTTTGAAAACCCGATGTTCTTTATAACCTTAGGCTCTGATTACCAATCTGTCGCACCTCGGTAAAGCAAAAACACGAGGTGCGACGTATTAATACACATAAAACAAGATGATAGAATAAACACCATACATGATTAAGATAAATGTAAAAATATCCGAATTACAACAATTCCAAGTACAAGTGTAAAAGTACAAAAGTTAACATAAGTTGTTTTTCATCCGAACATAGATTTTCCAAAAGACGTAAACTTCACAAGAAAGAAAACATCTTGAAAATCTCCGAATGAAAATGAGCTAAGTTTACACTTTAGGAAGGTCACCTGAAAAGCATGATAAAAAATGGCCAACTATTGAAAATAGTTGGTGAGCTCACAGGAATATGTACATATAATTGTTTTATAAAAGAGTAGATATCCAATAATAGTTTTCAAATCAACATCAAGTTAACAAAACAAGTTGAGAATCCAAAATGTTTCAAGTTTTCCAAAGACAGTTTTCGTTACAAAAAGTAACGTAACACAAATCAAATCTCAAAAGATAGTCCCCGTTACCTACAATAACGTGACACAAATCAATGTATGTATGCTATAGTGTTTATACGAGGCACTACTTAATGTATTCAGCCTGTCCGTTCTAAAGTTCCGTTCACCAGTGTAACAATCCTACACAAGAAATAAGTTGCAAGTTCGACAAGTGTCATAACACAAGTCTTATGTTCTTGTACTATTCACCCCATTTATGGTGGGAGTGAGGAGGAGAAAATCTCCTAATAGCGCTATCCATAAGTACTAACGTCTCAATCCCGTTGAGGGAGAAAGTGAGTTAAAAGTAGTGGCGGGTTCCAAGCATCAAACAACATACATATCAAGTTTAAAGTTTAATGTGTTTCAAAGTTCAACAAGTTCAATGAGTTTCAAACAAGTTCAAGCATGCTCAAAAGTTAAATACTTAAAAGTACGAGCATAGCAATTTAAATACGACACATCATGCTTTCCACCCCAAAATCATTTAAAACGGTAAAAGAGGGGGCTGTGAGAACTCACCTCAAAAGTTAGGATAACACGTTGATCTTTTAGCAAGTCACGATAAGTAGGCAATCTAAACGAATACACAACCTTCTACTCGTAACCTTAAAGATTGATTTAAGTGATGAATATGACCTATAAATTGAGATTAAAGAGGGATTTATGGGTGCTCTTTGATCATTTTTTGATGGTTGATTGTTGTATATAAGTTAGGATCTAATCTAGTGATGTGTTTTCTTGATGTTAACTAAATATTGATGGTGATTCTATGGTGTCTTGATCAAATTCGGTTTTGGAGGAGAGAAAACAAGTGTTTACTATATTTGTTTGTGTATGTGAAATGAGGAAGAGTAATGATAGTGTATGAGGTGTATCGTGTGGTGGCAAAAGAGAGTGACATGTGTATGTACACTTAACAAGTGTTAAAAGCTTAGATAACAAGTGTTGAAATGAGGTGAAGTGTCCATATGAGGTGTAAGTCAGGAGGAGGGTCATGTTTATTTTTGTTAAATTTTATTAGGTGTATGTTTTAGGTATTAATAGTAAGTAAAATGTTGTATAGTGTACGCGTTTGGTAAATACGTAAAGTAACGTAAAAACGTAACTTTTAAACTAGTCTTGAAAAGTAGTTAAACCAACTTTTTCCATGTGTTTTAACATTATTATAATGTTACTTGAGCATATCATTGATCGGTAGGACCGTTAACTAGGATCATTAGGTAGAAGGTACGTTCTTATATCTAGGGTTCCTAATAAAACAAGCGTTAAACTCTAAATATAATATGACCACATAAAACTGACTCCACAAATAATTAAAAGAGTCAATTATCATACGTTTGCTTTCAGTTACTGACCTTAAAAATTGACGGATGTCACAACTACCTCTAGATGAACTCAACGGTAACTTAAAGGTCTATTAGGTAGTGCTTGAAAAGGACTCGAAGGCTTCTAAAAACAAGGAGAAGTACAAGTCACTTGCATTAAAAGCAAAGAAAGTATCAAGTGATGAAGAGACCTCTTGTTCCAGTAGTGATGAGGAATATGCAATGGTGGTAAGGGATTTCAAGAAATTTTTTAGGAGAAGGGGAAGTTCGTCCGAAAACCACATGACGACAAGAAGAACTTCCGAAGAGTAAAGGAAGAGAATAAAGGGAAGGAGGAGCGAAGATGTTTCAAGTGTGGTGATCTGAATCACTTCATAAGTGATTGTCCCAAACACTCATTTAACGACTAAAAGGCATTTGTTGGACGATGTTGGAGTGATAGTGAAGAAGATGATGAATCCAAGACGGATGTAATTTATCTCATGGACTCAAAAATAATGAAGTAGTTTCTAACACTCTCTATTATAGTAGTTCATCTTTAGATAGCGAGTCATTACAAAATGAGTACAACAAGTTATGCAAAATTAGTCTCAGGATAATAAACAAAAACCAACTCTTAAAAACAAAAAATGAAATCCTAGACAACGAGGTTTGTGATATTAAGAATAGGTTAGAATGACTAGAGAAAAATAAGGAAAATTGGTGTAAAATTTGAATCTTGTGCTAAACTTCATTGCAAGATTGAGTCACTTTCCTTAAAACTTGCTAAGTTTGAAAATAGTAGTCATTTCTTACAAGAAATGGTTGAAAATTAAAGAACACAAAAAGATTAAAAGGGACTTGGATTCACAGAGGATAGGGCTTCATCTAGCAAAGTACAAACATGAAAATTAGGTCAAGATAGTGGCAAATTACCCACTGTAGAACTGGCTGAGTTGGTTCCCTCTGCATGAGAACCGGCCAGTTCAAACGTAGGGAACCGGCCACATGTAGAGGTTTGTGGAATTTCAGATGCTACTGTAGAAAATGTGAAACAAACACCGGCCCTAAAACTTGGTCAAGGACTTGAAAGAAGCAAAATCCAAACACGATCTAAAACGCCCTATAGGAGACCTAACATCTTATACCCTAAGAGTGACTATCACTAAGTAGGTTGAAACTAGTCAACACAACAAGGATATCAATTTCAACCACCTAACTTTAGTCCTTGGGGACCTTGTCTACCATATCCATACATGAACCAACCAAACGGCATGTATAACGCTAACAGACTCATGATATATTGGGGACCAAATGCTTGAGTTCTTTCATGATTTTAGGTATACCTAAAAGTCAAATTAGAACCGGATGATTAGATCAAAGATAGTGGATGCTCAAGACATATGACAGACAACAAAGAACTCTTCTCAACCTATGAAGCTATTAATAGAGGTAACGTAGTGTTTGGTAGTAACACTAAAAGCAAAATCATCAGAAAAGGTACGATTACTCACAACTCTTTAACTATTCATGATGTTAGTCATGTAGAAAATCTTAGCTTCAACTTGCTTAGCATAGGTCAAATATGTGTGAAAAGTGCAAAGTACTCTTTAGTGAAACACATAGTGAAATTCTTAAAGACGACATTACCATAGAAAGAGGGATTAGAAAAAATGGTCTTTATATAATGAAAATAGGGAATTCACCTAAAGATAGTCTTTGTCTAGCTTTAATAGATGATACTTCAACCTTATGGCATCGAAGATTAGGTCACGCCAATATGCGAATTATTCAATCGCTATCATCTAAAGAGCTTGTTAGAAATTTATCAAAGCTAAAATTTGAAAATCATTTTTGTGACGCTAGTAATATTGGGAAGCAAGTACACGCAAGCCATAAGGCTAAAAACATGGTTTCAACTACAAAGTGTCTAGAACTTTTACATATGGTTGATAACATCAAATAATTAATACTTTTTAATATAAAAATCCCTATTAAAATGCTTGTAATTATTATTTATTTGCCTGAGTATGGTACTTAATCACTTTATATGTCATCTAAAGGAAAGAAACAAGCATTAATACATAATGAAATGCAAATTGAACAAAATGGTGAAGCTTGGACTCAGTTACGGCGTAACTACTTCAATTGAGTTACGCCGTAATTCAAATAATGATTACGTGCCATTGAAGAAGTTACGGCGTAATTGCTTAGTCACAATTATGGCGTAACTATTACATGTCAACGTAGTTACGGATGCTTAGTCACCATTACGACGTAATCGTCATCTTTAGTTACGTCGTAATTCCTCTTTTGCCTATGGTTTGGAAAGTCTACATCAACAAGGTTATGAAGTAATAGCACTCTTATAGTTACACCATAACTATCACGAATTCTATATATACTCGTGAAATCTGGATCATAAAAGATATCTCCATTCCCATAGCCCTTACAAGGGTTTGGAGAAAAACCACTTTCATCAGCAAAAGCTAGAAACAAGAAGGAAGGATGAAGAAACCATGTTAACATGTGACAAGTATAGATTTAGAAGTTTTGGTGTCTCAAACTTGTTTCCCATGCTTATTTTTACATTATCCTGGATTTAAGTATGGTGTAATTATCCTTAATATTATCTTTGTTTTATTCCTCTTTGGTTTCCTTCTTTTTCCTCTTATTATTATAGTTATCTGGATATTGCTTTTGATTCAGGATCTTAGTCTAGGTTTTGAGTTGAGGTTGTGAGAACCTTGAGTGGATAGATACCCTCTTTTCTTAAGTGTTTTCTATTCTCCAATAGAAGTACCCATCTTTATTGGTGGTTCTGCCTACACCTATTAGGCGTTCCCTTAGCCTTAAGATCAAAACTGAGTCTTCTGCACTAATTTCATTAAGCTTGACCTTAGTGTAATCTTTGGACCTTACTTCTGAAGGAAGTAAGCTTATATCATAGGATCTAGCTATGGTATTAGGTGTGATACACAATCGAGTCTTGATTACCTTTTCCTTCAAGCTAATAGAGGAATTAACCACTGTGAACTAAGAATATGTCGGTAACCCAAAACCACTTTCACTTCATGATGAACACAAGAAAAATAAGACGAGAAATATGAAGAATTTTAGAGAGAGGTTAGAGAGAGAAAGTAAAGAGAAAAAGAGATGGTTGATTAACTTGCAAAAAAATACAAATGAGACCAACATCCTCTCCACACTTAGAGAGGGGTATTTATACTTACACCATGAGGCTTGTATGCCTATGGGCTTTCTACAGGCCAGGATCGGGATTACTTGGGATTACTTGGGCTTTAGCCCATAACATGTGACCGATTAGATTACATAAACAAGCCCGTTTACCCTTTCTAGCCTATTACAACATATAATTAATTAAAGACTGAAGCTTCCTCGTTGATTGACCGAGCTTTCTTTTTCGACTCAATATTTTGAGGCTAACAATCTCCCTCGAAGCAAGGTCTTGGACCTTGTAACAAGCTTTCTTGTTTGACTCGATATTTTGAGGCTAACAATCTCCCCCGAAGCTTGGTTTTTGATGGATTCCAAGCTTCCATGTTCATAGTCATAACATGGTCTTGGACTTCTTAAGATTGCTTTGACATTGAGTTCTTGAGTCTTGTTCTTGGTCTTTATCTTGGTTGTAGGCTTGTTCCTTCATGCTTTATGATCTTTGATCTTGAGCTTTTTCTTTTTGACTTTGACTTTAATTATAAGATCTTTAAATCTTTCCTTCTTTGTCTTGTTGTCTCTGCCATCTTGCGATCTTGTGTCTTGACCAACATGCCCATACTTTGAATCTTCATGAAAGCTCTTTAATAATCTTTCCCCAAGATTGGTTTCTGAGGAGAGATCTTTAATATCAGAGTTTGCAAAAGTCTTGTCTTTAATCCTTGAGCTTTCTTGATTCTTGAATCTTGATGCTTATAGTATGTCTTTGTAGTTTGAGCATGAGCATGTGGTAATGAATCCGACTTCAGCTGGAATGGGATACCGCTACCACCGTATAACCTGCAAGTTTACCTTAGTGATAATCAACAGATATGGACGAAAGTGTCTTTGTCACTTCGTCGAAAGGTTGCGATAACCACGGTTCCTCGTTAATTAGTATAAATACTGCTTGTGATCAGATAGAATTCATATGAATATTCTTGATAGGGTTTCGTAGATGCACTAGCCGTTCTCATTACTGGAGCGTCTCAAAGCAGACAACACGGTAAGAGTAAATCAGATAGTTACTATATTTCTGATTAAACCGTCAATTTATTTTTTTAGAACAAGTTTGATTCACATAGAATCGCACCATCGTTTCTTTCTAGTTGACACAAGTTTGATTCATATAGAATCTCGTAAGTCACCTACAAAGAGCTTGTTTGATGTTAGCTCAAGCAGGATTTCCATCTTCACAGTAAATACTTAAGTATCACTCGGATGTTCTAGAAATATCATAAGGATAATGCGTAAGACTCTTGTTAACAGCTTGTGAACATAATGATGTTCAACAAGTGTTTGTCATGGAATGTGTCCTAATGAGATTTATTTTATTGATCTCTTGGCTCTAGACTTAATTAGTGCGTTTTAGTTTTAATACTCGGAGGCTGGACCAGACTGCCACATATTCAATATCAACAATCTCGGAGTGAGATGTCAATAGAAGTCGTGTGTATCTCCGTGACAAATGAGATAAGTTTTTGTTAAGAGAAACTCGAATGGCTGGGAAGGGTTGTGCATTGCATCACTAGGTCTATGATATCATCTTCAATATCAGAATTCATCTTTGTGAAAATTGATAGATTATGTATTAACCCGGTTTCTGCCTAAAGTTGTATGGAGGGCTTCTTTCTTTAGACCCTTTATCCTTACATTTCTTTTTCATTCTTCAACCCCTTCAATGCTTACCAAGACGTCATTACTAACACCTTGTTGTGATTGTTCCAGTGTTAGCTCAATCTTAGTCGACATTATTACCTTATACTCATTCATCTCCAATCATACCTAAGGACTGCTATTTCTAACTATGGAGTGTCCTTGGGTAGATCCCTCTGGTTCTGGTTGGATCATAGGACTAATACCTAACCTAACCACCTTATGACTTCAAAATCGTCATGAATTAAGATGTTGTTGGGTATAAGATCAAAACCATAAAACCATTTTCGAAGAGTATAAAGCATTGTGAGTCATTTAGATCACTTATTATTTTCTAAATCACATCTTAATTACATTTCTCCCCTTATTTTAAATACTAATGCACTTAGTTTTTGAAATTCTAGGTGATTAAAATTTGACTTGAAAATTTTGTGGGGAGAAAATTGTTACAACATGAGTTATGTGGAACTGTTTCTTCTTGCTCCCCAGAGACAAGGATCCAAAGGGCTAAGAAATAATCGAAATTCTCATCCTCTTTTCAATCTTCTCTATAAATAGAAGCTCAAACATTCAGAGAAAGTTAGTTAGTAGTTAGATAGTTAAATTTCCTTTGTAATTTCCTCTTACGTGTACTGTTCATTTTTCAATTAAGCTTTTAAAGTTTTTCAAGTCAATTGTACTCTTTGATTCATATCTTGTACTTTCCTTGTTAAAAGCAATAAAAATTGTACTGAGTTTGTTTTACAATTTTCATGTAAGAGCCTTTTTTTAATCAATCAGCTCATTGTAGCTTATTGAGTTTTTTCTAATTCTCAGTGTTTACAGGGGGGGGGTGGAAGTTGTTATATAGCTTTTTAAAAATACTGTTTTATTCTATTTTTTGTCTATTAGTGTTCAAAATTGTTCAATTGAGTTCAATGTTGAAAGCTTATGGAGTAATAAGCTACATTTAGCTTATTGAGCTTAAAGTTTAAAGGTCTAGAGGCAAGGTGCCACATTAGGATTTTGTTTAGAGGTCACTCATTCAGAAAGAGTGACCTAGTTCTGAGACTACAATTTCAGGTTTCATTTTCTAAATTTCATTGTAGAATTTGAGCTTAATCAATTTGCTTATTATTGTCTTTGTGTGTGCTTAATCCTGCTTAATATTGTTTAGTTAGTTTAGAGATTTAAATGCTTTAAGCTGCTTTAGTTAAAATCCATTTAGTTTTCATTCCTTTCAAATCTGTCATAATAAGTGATAAGTAGCCTAGCTGAGTAACTAGTCTAATTTCCTTAATAAGCTATAGGTTTTAGTGCTTAATTAGCTTAATTAGGTTAGTTAAATACTGAGTAGATATAAGGTTTTGATAGTTTTAGTTTTAAAATAGATTTTAAGTCAAAATTCATTTGGGACAGTTAGAATAAGTAGTGTTTGGATTAAGATGTTTTTGACTCTTAAAGTCAAACTTAGTTGGGAAATGTGCATAAGTAAGTTGTGATAAGGGATATTATCAAGTTTTAAAGAGGTTTTAAGAGTTAGTTTGAAGAATTTAGGAATTTAGAGCTTAAAAATCTCTACTAGCACCTAAGCAGTTTTAGAGTTCAAATTAGTTTTAGTGTTAAGTTTTCAAAAAGAATTTTAGAGTCAAGCTTGGTTAATGTAGGTTTACATACATGTAATGAGTTAGTTAAAGAGTTTTAAAGTAGAAACTTAGCCTGCATTTAATCCTTTGGCCAATTGCATCAGCAACAACAGTTAATACTGTTGTTGCTTATCACTTTTCTAGCCACTTTTTAGAATTTGAAATTAGGAATAAGAACTTAGATTTAAGCAAGATTATAGTACTCCATTAGTTCTATAAAAGTCAACTTTTAAGTTTCAATTTTAAGCTTTTAAACTAGCTTAATTTTTCCTGTAAAAGTAGTATAGTAGCAGCTTAAATTTTCAGCTTATTTCTTTTTGATATCTTATTTCTAGTTGTTATGTTAAAAAGCTTTTTAGCTAGGTGTACTTTACAATCATAGAATAGCTTATTTCCAAAAAGTTAGTTTCTAGGAATTAGAAATAAGCTAGTTAGCTTATTAAGATTAGCTTAAAAACAGTTATAAGCTGAACCTTTCACTTTTTAATAACAAATTTCTCATTAAGCTTGTTAACTTTCAGCTTATTTCTTTTTAGGAATACTAAGTACACATTATGAGCTTCATATAGCTTCTTTTGGTTTTCACTTTCATTTAGAAATAAGCTAGAAATAAGCTAAAGATTGAAAAAATTAGTTAAGGCTTAGTTTCTGTATTCAGTTTAAAAAGCTAAGTTTTTTAGCTTATTCAGTTGTTAAAAGTTCATAGTGTCTTTGTTAAAGTTGTAGAGTATAAGCTCATGAACAACTTTGTAGTTTTAAGTTTTTGCTTATTTTCACTTTTTAGATAAGCTCAAAATAAGCAAATCGTAGGGTCTGTTTTGTACATTTTCCATAGTTAAGGGTTACCCGTTTTCATTGAAGTGTAAATTCCTTTTAGTTTTCCCGCCTACCCTTTACTTTCTTTATTTGCACTTTCTACCCTGTATTTTTAGAATAATAAAATAGATTTAATATTTTTAATATTAGTTTTAATAAAATTAGGGTTAGGTTTTTAATTGGCAAAATTAGGGTTCAATTGGTTTATAAAATTTAGGCATTATTGTTCCATTAAATTTCTGCACCTTTTAAGTAGATAAAAATCATTTTTCTTTATTTTTCCAATTAAATTTGTATTTTCTAGGAATTAAAATATATTCTAGGTAATTTCTTTTTCTTAAATAAATCATAAAAAATAGAAAAATAGTTGAAAATTTTTA
>BQNB010055365.1:23116-39142 GCA_026074375.1 Tanacetum coccineum
AAAAGGTAATAAAATAATTAATAAAAATTGCAATTTATTTTATACCTTTTGGAAAGGACTGCAAGTATGATTCCCAGCTATGGCAGCTTGATAAGTGTTAAATTGTATACATTAAATACCTGGGATTTTGCCAATAAAAGCCAAAATAATATGCCAAAAGATGGAAATATGTTTGCTTTTGTGTCATAATGTGCAGGAAAGGATAATAAAGTCAAAAAGAGCAAAATCAAGCCAAAACCGACAAGAAACGGAAGAGACAAGTGATCAAGAGAAGAAAGTCAATGAAGACTCAATTATCAAGTGCCAAGGACCAATATTGACAAGTTTCAAGATTACAAGGGCTTATTTGGAAGTTTCTAAGTTCAAGGGACTAATCTTGCAAAAGATAAAAGTTGCTTTTAAAGAGGAAAATAAAAGTTATAAACCACAAGGGCCAGAAGTGTCAACTCTCAAAGTTACTTTTACACTACACTTTATTGAAAGAAAACACAAGGACTGTTTGTGCAATTAGACCAAAGTTTTAAACACAACACGCGGGTTATAATTTTCCCCTAACCGTCCTAACCTCTTTTCCCGCCCAAAACCTGAAACAAACCCACCTTCGCAAAAACCCTTTTCCGTTTCTCCTTACAACCCTACCTCGTATTTTCCCACCTCCACATCATTTTGCACACGTGGCGAGCTCCAATTGGTGTGAACACATCACCATTTAAATCAAACGGTTAAGATTCAAACTAAAGAGATCCAACGGCTATAAAGGATTGAAGCTTTCATCCTCTC
Organism: Tanacetum coccineum; assembly: GCA_026074375.1. Taxonomy (NCBI): domain Eukaryota; kingdom Viridiplantae; phylum Streptophyta; class Magnoliopsida; order Asterales; family Asteraceae; genus Tanacetum; species Tanacetum coccineum. The sequence continues at coordinate 23,897 of BQNB010055365.1, forward strand.
TTCACTCTCTCAACTATAAATAGGAGCTCTTAATTCGATTTTAAGAGTTAGTTAGTTAGTTTTTAGAGTTTTCAATTTTCTTTGTATTTTTTTCAAGTTCGTGTACTGTTCATTGTTGAAATTAAGTTTTTTTTAAATCTTTCAAATTCAGTTGTATTTCTTGTTTTGAAGCTTGTACTCTTCTTTCTTAAGCAATAAAGCTAGTTCAGTTGAGTTTGTGTTCAAATGTTCATGTTATAAGCTGTTTTACATAATAAGCTTGTAATAAGCTCATTTTAGCTTATTGAGTTTCCTTTAGTTCACAAGTAGAGCTTATATTGTTAGAAGTCTTTTAAATACTGTATTTTTTCTATTCTAATTCAAAAATGTTCATTTGAGTTCAATTAAACTGAGTTTGGAAGCAATGAGGAAGAATAAGCTCCAATTAGCTTATTGAGCTTAAGCTTTTGGTCTAGAGGCTAGGAGCCATTAGGATATTGAGATTTAAGGCCATTCACTCAGAAAGAGTGGCCTAGAGTTCTGAGACTTCAAAGTTCAGGTTTCACATTCTAAATTTCATTTTTAGCATTTGAATCTTATTCTAAGTAGCTTATTGCATTGGTTATTTTTGCTTAATCCTGTGTAAAATTGTTTAGATAGCTTAGAGATTCAAGTGTTTTTAAGCTTTGTAGTTAGAACTCTATGAAATTACATTTTTCCTTTAAGTCTGTCATAATAAGTAGAATAAGCTAGGTGAGTAACTAGCTTAATTTCCTTAATAAGCTTTAGTTTTAAGTGCCTAATTAGCTTAATTAGGTGAGTTAAAGTCTAAGTAGCTATAAGGTTTTAACAGTTTTAGTTTTAAAATAGATTTTAGATAAAAAATTGTTTGGACAGTTTTGGTTAACTAGTGTTTGGTAAAAGGTAGTTTTGACCTTTAAAGTCAACAACAGTTTGTTAAAACTTTTTACATAGTTGAGTTTGATAACATGTGCAAGTTTTAGACAGGTTTTAAAACTTAGTTTGTAGAAATTCAAAATTTAGAGCTTAAAAAGTCTTGCTAACACCAGGGCATTTTTAAGAGTTTAAGTAGTTTTGTAGTTAAGAAATTTATAGCATATTAGTGTTCAAGCTTGGTTAAAGTAGGTTTAGTAGCATTAAGTGAGTGAGTTTATGAGTTTATACTTTAGAATTTAGCCTGCACTTGAGTTTTACCAAGTAGATCAGCATCAACAGTACTTATTCAGTAAGTACTGCTGTTGCTCATTACTTTTCTAGCTTCTTTATAGTTCTTGTAATTAGAAGATAGCATTTAGTATCAAGTACCTTCATAGTACTCTATTAGCTTAACATAAGTCATCTCTTAACTTTCATTTCTAAAGCTTTTAGACTAGCTTAATTGACCTTGTAAAAGTAGTATAACTAGCAGTTAAGAGTACTAGCTTATTTCTCTTTGATTTCTAAGTTCTAGTTGTTTTTACCAAAAACCTTTTATCTAGGTTTATTCAAAGTTCATAGGTTAGCTTATTCCCAAAAATTCAGTTTCTAGGAATTAGTAATAAGCTAGTTAGCTTATTAAGATTAGCTTAATTTCAGTGTTAAGCTTAAACCTTTACTTTTCAATAGCAAATTTCTTGATAATCTTGTTCACTTGTAGCTTATTTCTTTTTAGAAATCCCTAGCATACATCTTAAGCTTCTTATAACTTCTTTTAGTTTTATTTTTCATTTAGAAATAAGCTAGATATAAGCCAAAGTTTGAAAAAGTTAGTTAAGCCTTAGTTTCTGTTACACAGTTTGAAATGCTTATTTTCTAGCTTATTCAGTTGTTAAAAGTACAAAGTGCATTTGTTAAAGTTGTTGTGTATAAGCTCATGCTTAACTTTGTAGTTTTAAGTTTTTGCTTATTTTCATTTTTTAGATAAGCCAAAAATAAGCATAATCGTAGGGTCTAATTGGTACTTTCTTAATAGTTAGAGGTTACCCGTTTTCACTATAGTATAAATTCGAGTTAATTACCCCGCCTACCCTTTACTTTCTATTGTTTCATTTTCTACCCTGTCTTTTGGGATTAATAAAATAGGTTTAATATTTTTAGAATTAGTTTTAAAAAATTAGGGTTTATACTTTAATAGGTAAAATTAGAGTTCAATTGCTTTATAAAATTTGGGCATTTTTGTTCCATTTGATTTCTGCACATTTTTAGTTGTTAAAAAACATTTTTCTTTATTTTTCCAGTTAAATTTGTATTTTTTAGAAATTAAAATAGGTTTTAGGTAATTTCTTTTTCTTAAAAAATTCATAGAAAATAGAAAAATAATTGGAAAATTTTAATTCTTTTTGTAATAATTTTCTTTTTCATTCTAGTATTTTTGAAAAATAAAAATAGAATTTTAGTGTTAATTTTTAGAAAAAGTTTATTTTTAGTAATTCATTTTTCTTTAGAAATTCATAAAAAATTCAAAAATAGTTAAAAAATTCTAATTCTTTTTCCTAAAATTTTCTTTTTAAATTTGTGATTTTTAGGTATAAAATTTGTTAAAAGTAGTGCCTTAGATTTTAAATTTCAGTTTTAGCTCACGTTTTTAATTTTCGTGTATTAAAATTTCGTGCTAGTTAATTGTTTTTAGTTTCTTTTATATTGTCTATAGTTTAACTGTGCTATTATATTCGTAGTGTAATTCAAAATTCAAAAATCCTTTATCCATTCTTGACTCGAATCCGAATTATTCCCGAATCTCAATTCACGACTTCGTTGGGATACGACCCGAGAAGAAATACTTCCCGGTTAAAAATTTAAGATATTGTGTTTTCTTAAGTGAGATTTTATCCTTTTATTTCTCTTGTTTGAGAAGTAATTTGGAAAGAATTGTCACGGGATTTATACTATACATATATAAATTTGACTAGTGCTCACACACGCATACCAAATTTTGGCGCCGTTGCCGGGGAAGACGTGAACGATTTTTGAGGATATTCGTTGAAGTAGAGTTTTGAAGACCCTTCCTTTTTGGAAGTTACTTTGCTATTTTTTGTATAAATACAAAACGTTCATTAATTCGATTCCTATCGAATTAGTTAAAATAAAAAAATAAAAAATAAAAATTTGGATACTAGCTATCCATCTTAAACCATTCCAATAAACAACAAAATTAATCGTGAGTTACTTGCGAGGTACGACGGACCTTTGAGTTTACAAACTATAAGGTGAGTTTAAGGAAAGGTGATAGCTACTTGCTAAGAAGTCATTGCGGCTCGCTAAGCCTTTCCGCTCATTTGTGCGTAATCTTGGAGACTTATCGTGAAGCTTGTAATTAACGGTTGCCAAAAATATTTTTCTTTTTGTTTTCCTTCCTAATAAATACTAAAAATTGTAAATTTCCCCAAAAATAATCTTCTTAATCTCAAATTCTTCTTTTTATTATTTTCACTAGTGCATGCGCACTCGTTCTTCCTTGGAATACACAATTCCGAGAAGACGTAATCGTCGACGTTCTCGACAACAACAAGAGGCAATCCCTATTGTTGATAAGTTTCCGATTCAAATGGCCGATGACACCTGACTAATGGCGACCGAGCACTTCAAGCTCCTCCGGCGGGGTTTGAAAGTGCTATAGTGGTACCACACATCAATGCTTAAAATTTTGAACTAAAATCCTCTCTCATTAATCTTGTTCAAAATCGAATTTTTCGAGGAGGTAATGATGAAGAGCCTCATGCTCATATTCGTCATTTTGAGAGCATTCTTTGCTAGTCAATCAAATAGTCCTTAACTTGTACATGAGGACTTGCAACAAATTCATCCAGATGATAGGGAAGAGATGGATTTGAGATGGCAAATGGCCATGTTGACTATGAGGGCTAGAAGGTTTTTGAAGAATACAGGAAGAAAGCTTACTGTTAATGACAATAAGACTATTGGTTTTGATAAGTCCTAAGTGAAGTGCTACAGCTGCCATAAGAGGGGACATTTTGCTTGGGAGTGTAGAGCTTCAAGAAATCAAGACAACAAGAACAAGGAAAGCTCAAGAAGGAGTATGCCTGTGGAAACATCTACTTCCATAGCTTTGGTGTCATGTGATGGTCATGGTGGATATGACTGGAGTGATCAGGCAGAGGAAAGGCCTAATTATGCACTCATGGCTTTCTCATCTGACTTAGAGGTATCCAATGATTCTATTTGTTCAAAATCTTGTTTAGAAACTGTTGAACTTCTTAAATCTCAAAATGATCAACTATTAAAAGATTTAAAGAAATATGAGTTAATGGTTCTAGCTTATAAGACATGTTTAGAGTCAGTGGAAGAAATACTTGAAGTTTATAAAGCAAATGAGTCTATTTATTTACAAGATATTAAGGGCTTAAAATTTGAAATTCATATAGGAGAATAGTTATTGGGAAGATGCTTAGAAGAGTTTGAAAATAGTTCAAAAAGAAAAAGATGGCATTCAACTTAATGTAGATAAATTTGAACATGCATCTAAAAGTTTAAACAAGCTCATAAAGTGTCAGATAGTTGACAATTGCAAGAAAGGTTTAGGCTATGAAAATTATAATGCAGTTCCACCTCCTTACACAGGAAATTTCATGCCTCCAACACCTGACTTGTCTTTTACTGATTTAGAAGAGTTTATTAATAAGCATGTAGTTGAGAACAGTAAAACTATGTCTAGTGAAGAAGAGCCTAAGGTTGTTAGGAAGTATGATGATGCCCCAATTATTAAAGAATGGGTGTCAGATGATGAGGAAGAGGATGTGTCTCAGCCTAAAACTGAAAAGAAAACTGTTAGGACTAAGTTAGTATTGTTAGAAGAGTTTTGTCAAATCTATACAACAACAAAAAACTGCTAGGAAATGTTAAACAAGTTGAGCAACATTGGATAAAAACATCACAAGTCTAAGAAGGCAATCAAAGAAATTAGACAATATTATGTCTCAAAAACGAGGATGCAACTTTGGAGTGTATAAGGCCTGTTATGTGTGTGGAAGCTTTGATCATTTGCAGGTTGATTGCATTTACCATCAAAATAAATGTTTCAAAATCAAAGGATGTAAAACCTTGTTAGGATACAATGTGCAAAGGGGACATCATCAAAATTTTGCTTAAAAATAATCACCCCTGTACTAAAAAGAAATGGTTCCACGAGCACTAGCTGTACTAATGAAGTCTGGCTTGTAATCAATTAATAATGATAGGACAAAGTATTTCTAAACTGCATTATTGGTTAATACTGCTAGACAAGTTATATGCTCACTCAAAAAACAACAGTGAATGATGCTAGACCAATGTCATATCTTTCTAAAACAACACCACTCAACCTGTTAAGAGGCCATTCATAAGAACACACATTTAAAAAAGTAATATTCAACAAAGGGTTAATATTGTTAGGGATAAACATTTTAATACTGCTAGGCCAAAAGCAGTAGTTAATGCTGTTAAGGGAAATGATCTTAATGCTGTTAAGCCCTCAGCTTGTTGGGTTTGGAAACCAAAGCATAAAGTTTTAGACCATGTTTCTAAACACAACAGTGCATCAATCATCCTAAAAAAGTTTGATTTATCATTGAAAGCACAAGGCAGATCTTAAGTCAGTGATGGGACTTGGGTCTTTAAAAGAAACTTAATTTTCCTAATACTAATGTGCAGGGCAATCCACAAATGGATTTATAGGATTAAAAGACGTGACATTGATAGTGGATGTCAAGGCACATGACGGGAACATTTCCTATCTTCAGATATGAAGAGATAGATGGGAGGAAATGTTTCTTTTGGGAGGTAAACCCTAAAGGGATGGAAAAACTCACAAGAAAAGGGTATATTAAAACTTGTAATCTAGATTTTATCAAAATGGTTGTATTTTGTTGAGAGGTTAAAGTTTAATTCTTTGTTCTCACATTATGTGTGTAAAAATGGAATAGTCGTTCTTTTTAATGACATTGAATGATTGTTTTATCTCCAAAACTTTAAAAGTTAATGATGAAAAGTCAAGTTTTATTTAGAGTCCTAGGAAAGAACAGTATTGTATCGTGTTGATTTAAAGAACATAGTTCTTAAAGGAGGTTGTAACTCTAACCATGCAGTTTTGACAAAAGCCACATCTGAATGAATCTAAACTTTTGGCCATTAGAAGGCTAGGTCTGCTTAAATTTTAAAAACCATGAGAGAAATTAGTACAGGGAAATCTTATAAGCGGTTTGCCATCCAAAACTTTTGAAAATGCTCAAACTGTGTTGTTGTCCATAGGGAATGCAGCACAGAGCCTTCTGTAAGTCCAAAAACAAAGAAATCAATCAGTCTTCCTTTACATTTATTGCTATGGAGTACTTGTAGGGTCCAACATTTGAACAAAGCCATATGAAGAAAATGTATTGCCTTGTTGTCACAGTCGATTATAGTAGGTTTACATGGGTTGTTTTCTTTCTTGCTACTAATGGATGAGACTGTTGTACATTTCACATTTTCAGGTCAGTTCCCTACACCAATTATCTAATCTCTACCAATTATTTATTTTTAGGGTTTTAACGCGTTTCGCTTTTTTAATTATTATCGGATAGTTAAATCGGCGTAACTAAAACTCATCATTCTAGTAAACGGGAAACACCAACAAATCAAAAGTTTACGTCAAGCAAGTGTTTATAGGGGTTTATTAAGGTATAATTTATAACTTTTTATAATTTAGTTTTATTGGTACGTAAAACGCTTCGTTTCGCAATAATTTTACTATTCGGGTATACCCGGAAAGCACCATATACCTATCTATACTCAAAACCAATACCCACCTTTTATGCCCAATACATAAAAATTTATTCCTTTTCACTTATAACAAAGAGAAAAACGGATTCCAACATGTATGTTTATGAAATTTAAACCAATATCTCCATAAGTTATACTTTACAACTCATAAACCTTACAAGAAGTACCATGTATCTCATGTATCCATAAATTGGAACTTCACTTGTACCCTACTCCCATTTTCAGTCGTGGAAGGGTCATGGGGAGGAGGAGAAGCCTCTTACACCATGTACTCAAACCACCAACACCCCATGGTTTCCTTTTAGGTGGTTTAAGGTTTTAATCATGCTATAAATAGAAATTCCAAGGTACCTAGCAATACTTGTGGCATAAAAGAGAGGTTAGTACAAGAGCTTTGCACACACATATCAAACTAGCAAAACAAATACTTTTCTTCTTCCTTCCTTTGTGTTTCTGTCAACAGACGCCACACACACCCAAGAAATCTATGAACAACATAAACACTAAACACACGAACCCATTTACTTACACTACAAACTAAGAACGCCAAGTGGGTTAACTCTTTTAAGGAAGCTAAACGGGATTTCCATTCGGGTTGCTAACACTCGACGCACGTCATCTCATTTCTTCTCACTCTAGGACCTTTGTAAGTCGACACTCATTCTAAACCATATTTCATTTCATGTTATACGCATTTGACACGTTGTCTTAAGATAAATGGGTTACAAATTCGTAACCCGTTCCGTCTCGTTTCGTTTCGTATGTTATATCGACTTGTGTGGCGTATAACATGACCCTCATTCGTAACATAAGTCATCCCTAGACAATCATAAGCTTACTTGACGTCTCTTGAACTCAAAAACAAGAATAACATTTGCATGAAACGTTTAAGCTCGATATTTAACGATTCCATACGTAAACTTTTTGTGAAAAACACGTTGGCTCGGCAAGGGGACTTAGAACTAGCATAATGTGTGTTACACGGCTTATTTAATAAGACATGGTGGCTTATTCGGTTTCATAAGACTCAAAAACAAGAATAGGTTGTAAAACGTAATATAAGTCGAAGTTCATACACGACACTTGGGATGTAAATATACGCAAAACCACACGTAAACTTTGTCATGCAAATGGTTGGCTCGGTTAAGGAGGCGGCGTAGTATCTAAATGTGATTTTGCATGAAAGAAACATAGCTTAAACGAGCTTATGTAAGCCTCAAAGCTTATCGAGTTTAGGACACGTTAATAGAACAATAACAGTGGCATTTTAGCCACTGTTGGACCAGTTAAGCCCATTGAGGGCATAGCAGGCTCACGAGCCTAACCCACTGGCCCATTAGTCATTTTTATAAGCTTATGGCTTATTTGATAAGCCATTAAGCTTGAAGGAGCTTAACGAGCTTATGTAGCCACGGGCTTGGCTTAAAGCCTACCCGGGCTAAGTTTGGGCCGCAAAGCTCAAACAAGCTCATGAAGCTCATTCAATAAGCTATAAGCTGCCAAACAGCTTATCTAATAAGCTCCAACAGAAAACTTAACTTATTTTAAGCATGAGAAGCTTATGGACCTAATTGGATTAAGTATACACTTAGAAAATACCTATCGGACCTTTAATGGACTCAAAAGCCCATTTACACGGCTTATGGCTTATGGGATAAGCCAATAAGCCAAAACAGCTTATTTACACTTAAGTAACTTAATTGAATCTAAACCTACTTGAAAAACTAGCTAAACACCTTATTGGACCTCAAAAGCCTATTTCAAATTTGTTATTGGACCGAAAAGCCCAATAAGCCCACATAAGCTCATCCGAGCTTATTTCCAGAAGTAAACAGCTTATTTTGCTTATTGAAGCTTAATGAAACCTATCGCCACTTTTTAGAACTTAATTGGGTTTAAAATGCGATTTTTACAAGTTAAGGGACTAAAAGTGACAATATCGAAACTTGGGGGTCAAAACTGTAAACTTACTTTTTTTTGAAGTTTAGGGACTGTATTTGACATTTTAAAAACTTAAGGGGCTGTTTGGAACTTGTTTGGAACTCGTTTGGAACTTGTTTGGACTAAAAATGTAACTTTTCTAAAGTTAAAGGACTAAAGGTGTAAATGTGAAAATAACCATAGGCTAAAAGTGTAAATATATTGTTTTCAAGGTATGGGCACTGATTTTGACATTTTGGGAAACTTAGTGGACTCGAAATATAATTTGCAAGCATAAGGGTCATAAGCGTAAGGTTGGAAACTAGAAGGACTAAATGTGTAACTTTGAGAAGTTAAGGGGTAAATAATGTAATAAAGAATTTTTATTAATTATTTGATAAATAGAATACTTGGAATATTTTTACGAAATAAATCAACGAGATTTATTAACGCGATTAATAAATATGAATATTTATTAATAAATATGAATATTTATTAATAAACATGAATATTTATTAATAAACACTATACTTATATATAATAGGTTATATATAATCGTACGTCCTTCCGAGAGCCAACAACTTAAACAAATTCTTTTGAACGTAAACGTCGCCACATAAGTATCGATAACATGACGACATTGAAATCTCAAAGTCATTGAAATTCATTATAGAGTCGTTAGCCTAAATATGTAGACTAAGACTTGCCGTATTTACTTAGGTATTTGACGGTGTTATTTCTTGCTATACTTTGGTGTATTTGCATTTCACGAGGAACTATCTGCTAAGGTGAGTTCATAGCCCATGTTTTACAATTATTTAAATTATTTACATCTTTGGGGTGAGAACATGCTTGGTTTTAAAGATTTGACGCAAGTGTACATTTTATACTATGATTACGTGTTTGCCTAAGTAGCTATAACCCACTGGGCCCATTATCATGAACTGTCAATTGCTAGATAGCGAGCGCGAATGTTATAAATAGATCTATTTGGGATTGACATCCCTATTCGGGTGACTAGCTATCACCGGGAGCGAACGATATAGCATGTCGGATGAGGGGTGTTTCGGGTTAAAACATCATACAAGGCAATGTTGGCAATATTTATATTACATTTGTGATGGTTGCATGGGATGCATGTTCACGGGGAAAATCTTGTGGTCCTACTATTGATTTACATAAACCTATGAATTCACCAACTTTATGTTGACGTTTTAAGCATGTTTTCTCAGGTCAATGAAGCACGAGGTGCTAAGGATACATTGGGGTCACTCTTTTGGGGAGTCATGCATTAAAGATTTGGAGTCATTACATTTGGGATACTTGTTATGATTTAAAGTCTTGTTTATCAAGTGTTGAACAAATTTAAGCCATTGTGCTTTGTATTAAAACAATTTCAATAAATCCAATGTATCGTATTTTAAACGACTCTTTTAGAGGTCGTTCTCATATCTTGTGTTGTTGATCTATGAAGTAACGCCCTCGGATATATTCTACATTCCGCTGCGACCCAGATTTGGGGGTGTTACAAGGTCGATATGGCGTATTGGGCTGGATTCCTTGGAGTGCGCGCTACGTTCATAATAAATCTTTGATATCATTCCCAATTTCCTTGATATACAGTATCTTCAAATAGTTATCTTCATGGATACAGCGTATGTAGACAACATGGATACACCGTATTAGGAATTGGTCAAACGCATTTTCTTGTGAAGTCTTGGCGCAGATACGCTGTATCTCTTTAGTTGGATACGGCGTATTGGTGAAATTTCAGCAATCTTCAAATATCTTCGTTTTAGCTCCAAATTATGCGCCTTTTAGATTTTCTCGCAAAACATCCTTGGATTACTACTCATTTATCAACTTTAAAGCAAAAATTAAGGTCCTATTAAATGCAATATTTATATAATAGTGGGGCAAAATAGATGGGATAAATGATATATATTAATAGTGTGTTATTTGATGTCATCAAATATCCTCCCACTGTATCCTACTGTCCTCTAAGTTGACTTTAGAAAAAGTTTAGTTATGACAATGTATGTCCAACCGGAGTTGTGGATTTGTTTTAAGCATCGTTTTGTCCTAATCACCTGTTATATAAACAGCTCTCACGAAATATGGAAATGTAAAACATAGATCAATCAATAATTTAGGGTGAACATTTAAGTAGTACGCTCAATTGCCTTCGGTCGTGGTCGTGATTAGCTTCGATCATAGGCTTGGCAAGGATACACATCTCCATGTAAAGCTAAGGAAGAACAAGTCAAAAGCTAAATTGGGTTAAGAAGGCTTACGGTTGATCATTCAACAGTCTTTCACCATAAGTACCACACCAACAAGGCAGCTGTATCATACATACACGGCCGTAATGATGGAATAGACATATACAATCTAAGTCTGTGTCTAGGATACGCTTCGGGCTTAACTAGTTAATTGGATATTGCCGATGGTTTATTGATCGTGTTGACTAGCAGGTGACCTAGATAATTCAACAAATAACATTCTGATTCCATTGGATAGTTGGACAAGTGGACTACTAGTGTATAGATTGCCATTAAGCGGTAAATGGGTAAAGTCTCTATGAGCTAGGGTTTAACAAGATCACCATTGCTTTAATCCCTAAGATAGATTATAATCAGCAAATAAGGATGCTTTATGCGGATGCCTTAATTGTGACAGAATTAATGTGTCTATGTCTTAGGATGATGTAACGCCTAAGTCTTAAGAATGATATGCCACCTCGAGAGAAGAAATCATTGCACTAAATAAACAAACCAACATTCTAATCGGATTAATAATGGTTAATATAGTTTTCTTATATAAGGTTCGACCGCTCTTTTATCTTTTGTCTATTAGCTTGCGTGGGTAACAGTGTCTTGAATTGATTGTAGTCACCAACCAAACCGTGCCAGTCTCTCAGGCTAAAAACCCCCTTTTTCTCGTTAGAATTAGGATTTAGACTGGCATAGGTTTAACATAGGTTTAGATTAAATAGAATTAACATAGATTAGATAACTAAGATATTAATTAAATTGATAGATTTAACCTCGCTCTCAGTGATCGACACCCTACTTACCACGAAACTACTACCGATCGGGTACACTGCCCGTTAAAGTGTTGTTTTTGGTTGAGTCAGCAAAATATAAATTTAAAACTTGAATCAATAAAATATACACCACACAACGACACATCAAGTTTTTGGCGTCGTTGCCGGGGAGTGAAAATTAATCTTGATTTTTATTTTGATATTTTGGTTTTTAACATTAGATTAGATCTAACCCTTAGGATTAGTGTAATTTAGATTAGTGTATATTCTTGTATATTCTGTGTATTTTGTATATTTGTTTGCTTGTATATATTTTTGTGTTTAATTGTTTGCATATTTAATTGTTTTTCTTGAATACACTGTTCTGGTCGACAGTTGAATACGGCGTATCCACTTCCACTGGATATGGCGTATCCAGTTCTCTGTCCAATACAGCGTATTCAATCCAACTGATTAATATGGCATATCCACTTCATTGGATACGACGTATCGATTGTCTGGAACAGAAACTAAAATAATTGATTTTCGTGCAAAAAAATTTCTGCCTTCTTTCGGAACAAATCCTACTGATTGTTTATCCCTTGTTTCAGGTAGTGCATGACAAGGAGTTCTATGAACGAACTATTTACACCTTACAAAGAACCTGAACGAGAATTTCGATCATCAAGGAGACACTTAAAAACTCTAAGTCTTGACGAATTGAGATCGCCTGATTTCAATCTACTTTCTGACGAAGAATACTCAGAGGAAGAAGAAGAGGAAGAAATGGCGGAAACAATGGAGCAATACATGAGAAAGACCCGAATAGACTATGGATCGGGAGTCGCTAGACCTAAAATTGATAACAAAGATCAATTTGAACTAAAAGGACAATTTCTTAAGGAGATTCGAGAAAACATATTTATCGGTTCGGATAATGAGGATGCTAATGAACACACTGAAAAAGTTCTCAAAATAGTTGACTTATTCCATGTTCCTAACATCACTGTGGATCAACTAATGCTCTGAGTCTTCCCTATATCTTTAACTGGAGCCGCAGCTCGTTGGCTAAGAAACGAACCAACTAGTTCGATCAAAACTTAGAAAGATCTTAAAACTAAGTTTTTGAACAAATACTGCCCACCTGCTCGAACTGCAAAGAAAATGGAGGAAATCAACAACTTTCAGCAAGAGCCAGATGAAACCCTTTATCAAGAATGGGAGTGCTTTAAAGAACTTTTGATGAAGTGTCCTCAACACTATTTGACTGAGATGCAGGAGGTGATTTTGTTACAATGGGTTGGATGTTCCAACACGACAGATTCTTGACTCAAGAGGTGTCGTTCCAACTAAAACTGCTGCAGATGCCAAAACAGCCATCCAAGAAATGGCTGAATACTCTCAAAAATGGCACAATGGAACATCTAGAGAAAGAAGTATCGAGACTTCTAATGGACTAGCTGCTATACAAGCACAACTGAACAATCTTGGAAGAGAGATTAAGAAAGTGAATGAAAAAGTTTATGTTGCTCAAGTTGGACTCGGGCAATGCAAAGGACCCCATTATACCAAGGATTGCCTACTAAAATAAGAAGGGAAAACCCTAGAAGAAGCTTACTACACGCAATTTGGTAGACCTTTTCAAGGAGGGGGATATAGAGCAACTGCTCCAGGGTACTATCAAAAGAACAACGCCAATCCTTCGTTCCAGGAACAAAGGCAATCTATAGAAGATACCTTGAGCAAATTCATGAGTGAATCAGCAAAAAGACACGAAGAAAACTCTAACTTGATCAAAGAAATCCGAGCTTCGACAAATGCTTCCATAAGGAACCAAGGAGCATTAATTAAAACTTTAGAAATTCAAATCAGAAAAATAAGCAAGGTACTATAGGAGAGAGGATTTAGAAGCCTACCAAGCTCAACTGAAACAAACCCGAGAGACCAATTCAAGTCGATTTCAACCTCCATTAAAGCTGATTCAAACTCGATACGCCATATTGGATCTAACCAATACGCCGTATCCACTAGACAGAATAGTACACCATTATACAAGGCAAGACAAACGACGGTTCCTTTTCCAAGTCATTTGGATAATCATTACTGTGAAGAAGAGGGGAACTATGGACCAAAATTCACAAAAGCTTATGGAGCTTCACATATCAACAACGCCATATCCTGAAAGGAGAAAGACCCAAGAAGTTTCACTTTACCTTGCTTTATTAATGATTTCTGTTTTGACAACGCCCTTGTTGACTTAGGAGCTAGCGTTAGTGTTATGCCTCTCTCGACCTACCTTAACTTAGGATTAGGCGAATTAGTTCATACTAGGTTGACAGTGGAATTGACAGATAGAACAGTGAAATATCCAAAAGGAATTGCTGAAAACGTTCTAGTAGGAATTGGTAAATTTACTTTCCCCGTATACTTTATAATTCTAGATATGCCCAAGGATATCAGAGTGCCCTTGATCCTCGGAAGACCATTTTTGTCTACCGCCCGTGCTAAGATTAATGTTTACAAAAGAAAAGTTACTTTAAGAGTTGGGGAAGAAAATATTATTTTCAAAAGTGTTAAACCTGCTAGTAGTATAATTAAGAGGGTCTACATGCTAAGTTTGAGAGAATGAATGGAGCTTGATTTAGAAGCTAGGCTTATGGAAGAAACTTTGGTGATTAATAGATCATTAGACCCTTTTCTGGAGGATTACATTGAATTAAATGATCTAAATGAACCATTTGAGCTTAGAAGAAATCAAGGAAATGATTTGATGCCCACCATCGAGGAAGGTGTGGTAATTGAGTAATTTAGAATTAGGAATGAAGATCTTGATACGGGAATTGATGATTACCCTAGTTATTGTGATGACGATAAGAAAATCCATATAGATTGCGCTCACAACTTAAAGTTTTCATGCATGATAGGATTTGAATCTACTCACGCCAACTTTTTCCCGTTATTGTATGTCAACATGATGTCAAGAATATTTAACAATTCAATAATGAAAAATAAGATGGTGTACAAAGGGAATAATGTTGTAGGAGCCTTAATAAATGTGCCTATCTTTGTTGGAACTTTTTCTGTGATAACAGATTTTGTAGTTTTAGAAAATATGGATGCTTATCGTGATGAAGGAATGGGCGATGTTATTTTTGGCGAACCATTCTTAAGAAAAGCTGATATTAAAGCAAAACGGTTCAAAGGAATGATTACCCTTTACAAAGGTGATGATGAAGTAACTTACCAAATGGTGCGATCACATCCGAGGTTTAAACACCACACTAATGAGCAATGCAATAAGATCCCACCATTACTAAAGGTGAATGAGAAGGATGTGATGAACGGAGTCTCGCATGCATACCAAAAGCTTAAGGGGTTTGATAAGTGCTTAATTACACATATCTTTTACCTCTAAAAACGAGCTTAAATGACCAAAAACAGACACGCGGGTGACCCGGGTTCGATCCCCGGCAGCGGCGCCAAAAATTGATTCGCGAATTAGCACACACTTATATAGCAACCCTAATACAGATCCTAACCGAATGCCCTTGACCAAGGCAAAAGGTCAA
>BQNB010055366.1:0-35122 GCA_026074375.1 Tanacetum coccineum
TTACAAAAGTTGTTCCTTTTTAGCTGTTTTATAAATTTGTGCATTTAGTTTTGAAAAATAAAAAAAATTAGCAAAAAGCCAGGCCATGGGATTTGAACCCATGACCTAGCCTTTAACACATACTCGTCCCACAACACACACACTCAAACCACCAGCACCAGTAGGGCTATCTGTTATGATAGGGCTTATTTTTAGTTCTTATTTTTAAAAAATCAGTCTCATCATTTTACACTTTTAGTAATTTTTTTAGAATTTTTAGAATAAGTTTTGTATTTTTAATCATTTATTTTTGTTTAAAACTTTAAAAATTCATAAAAAATAGAAAAATGATCAAAAAAATAAAATTCTTTTTTATAAAATTTTATTTTAATATCTAGAAAGCTTCGGATTTAAATTTTCTTTCGTAGGGTTAAAAATTTAGAATTTCACTTTTTAAAGAACGAGATTTCGTTCCCGTTCTGGTTTTCTTCGTTTTTAAGCTTTAAGTACCCTCGTTTTAGAATTTCTTTAGCTTTTTCTTACAATTTAGTAATTAGGATTAGGAAAAGTTTAAAAATCATTTTTAGGTTTAATTTAGGTTTTAATTGTAGCGTTTCTTTAATTCCCGTTTACGTTTTAATGCTTACGTGTTTAATTTTCATTTCTTGTTTACTTGTTTTCGTGCATTTATCTACTTGTCATTTATATTTAGTAGGATTTAGAAAACCCAAATCAAAAATCTTTAAAACCATTAAAAACGTGCAATCACTGACTTAACCGATTTTCAATTCACGCTTCGTCAAGGGAAAACGATCCGGGAGGTTTTTTAGCCAACTTTGGTTAAAAGTTTGTTTCTTAAATCCGACGGAAAATACTTACTATACTATTATTTGATATAATCCTTATATACTTATATATTATTATATTATATATATAGTGTGTTCGGACTAACCGTATCAAATTTTTGGCGCCGTTGCCGGGGAAGTGTGTTACGATTATCGTGTTTCGTTCGAAGATTAGTGTTTTGAAGAACCTTCCTCGTTGAGTTATTTTCCGTTTGTGAATATTTTTAAATATAAAAAATACAAAAATATTTACCTTTCTATTTTCTTTTATTTTAATATTAAAAAAATAACCAATTGTTAATCGTTGTTACGGCTCACATTTAGATTACGTTTATTTGGGAAGTTTAAGGCGAGTTTGATTAAACATCACCCAAAAGGAGAAGGGTTATTCTAAATAGCGCCTCGTGCTTACCAACTCCTCCGCTTTCTTGTATGTATTTTTAGAGAGCTACCATGCATGTTTGATTTTCGGTTACCAAAAATATTTTTCTTTCTTATTTTAATTTCTTTTCTCATATATTTTGATAAAATCTAAAAATATTATTCTTTATCCTCTTATTACATTTAATTCTTATATTCTTTATCCTCTTATCCGTTTAATTCTTCGGCATGTCTTCGTATAACCATTTTGGTTGCTCGTATTGTGGAGGTCCGTTTAATGGTGGAAACTGTCCGAGCTGTAGCAGTGTAGGATCCGAAAATGAGTTTGTCTATGACTTAAATCCTTATTCTTATAATGAAACACCGAACTTCTTCGACCAACCTCCACAATACCAATACGAGACATACTCGTATGAATTTTGTGGAGGGAATTCTCATCCGGGTTACCATGAGTTGTACCTTAAGCTCATGCTTCTAGTAATTGTCTCATCACTTGTACCCTCCTCCTAGGGAGGAGGAGAGCTCTTACAACCTTGTCCTTTAAACCATTTCCCTCCCATGGTTTCCATTTGAAGTAGTTTAAGGTTTTCTAGATACTATATAAAGCAAGTAACTAGTGCACTATCATACTCTTACTCTTCTACAACAAAAATCAAAGCAAACTCTCTCCATTTTTCACTCAAAACCCACGACACCATTTTATTTATTAGGGTTTCATTTTAATTTTGCAACCAAGGTATTCCAAGCATTCAAGTGTTCATTCTAAGGCTACCTAAGACTACTCAAGGTGTTGGGAAGCTTGGATTCGGGTTTAACAAGGATTTATCAAGAAAACTTATTTAGGGTTTTCTTGATTAGGGTTTTGGTTTTGAAGGCTTGATTGGGGTTTACATCTTGTGTTCATCATTCCATTCATCTTCTATAAGGTCTATTTAAAGTATTCAATGCTCATTTATTAATTTTCTATTGTGTACATACTTGTTGTGTAAGTTAATCACCACCTAGATTCATTTTTAAGTTATATAAAGTATTTGATGATTTCATATGGACAAAATGACATGGACAATTTGAGGTCTAAATACATGTAATTTATATGGTATTATTACCTTGGTAAAATAAAATGGTGCAAGGTTCTTAAATAAAATGATTGTAAACTAACCTTATTAATTGAAAACCCTAATTTATTTTTATAATCTACTGTTGGAATTCGAAATATAAACCCTACATTTTATATTTTATAAAAATAGTGCTCTTTACAAGGATCGTAAGCATGTAAGGAACTCGAAAAACGGAAATTATAATGAATGGGTTTGGATTTTTACAAGTTTAGATATAATAATTTACTTTTATAAAAATAATTATATTAAATCTGTGTTTGATCCGGATAAGGTTACTGTTCATCAGTAGCGTTTAAATTTTTATATCCTATATTTTGATAAAATTTCATTAATCAAAAACAGGACATTAAGAACTCAGAACAACGGAAATTATAAACGGAGCTAGTTACGCAATTTACAAGTTATATATAATTAATTGTATAAAAACAATTTTTATTACTGCTGTGAATAGTAAATGCTACTGTTCATCAGGGAATTAAATTTTATAAATTTAATATTTTTATAAATTTTCTTAATACTAATCCAGGACATAAGGATTCGAGTAACGGCACAATATACGAACGAATTATGTTTTAAACAAGTTATATATAAGTAGTTTTATAAAAATGTTTGATTAAAACTGTTATGAACAGTTAAATGTTACTGTTCATCAGAGGGTTAAATTTTATAAATATAATATTTTTGAATAAAATATCAATAAATTATTGTAATACGAGACGTGGACATAAATGAAACGTATAATCGGAAGTCGAAACGATAAAGATATGAAGTTTTTAAAATCTCGCGAGGCATTCACTTTTATTTTTATACAATCTTTTATAAAACAATTAAATTAATAATGACATATCATTATTAAATCATACATTTTTACAAATAATGCGTTAGTAAATAAAAATGATATTTTCTTTACGAGTACAAGTATATATACTTTAATTTAACAAAGTACGAGTTAATTATTGTTTTAACTTTTAAAGAATTAATAAATACTATGTAGTGGGGGTGTAGGTATTACTCACAATGTGATGCTTGATTTATATGAAATACATTTGCTCCATACGACCTATAATTAATTAGGTTGCATTTCAAATTGCCGAGGCGATTCACTTACTTGTTTTAGATAATCAATCATTCACCTACGGTGAGTTCATTGCCCGCTTTTATACCAATTCTATTGTTTTCAACTTTGGGTGCGGAAAACATGCATCATTTTAAATTTGTACGCATGTACTCTTTTTAAGCATTTTACGTAGTTGGGCATATGTAGCGAAAACCCAATTTATTGCTACTATCATGAACTGTCAATGATAGTTAGCCGGAGGCGCTCGAATGTTATGAATAGATCTATTTTGGGATTGACATCCCGTTCGGGTGAGTAGGTCATCAGTTTCGGAGGTACTGATACAACGTTACGTATTCATGTCGGCACAATTTGGATGTTGCGGGTTGAACTTCTTCATGGGCACATTTAGTGCATTAAATTGCATACTTATATGGCGAGCTTCGGTGTCATGACTTAGTGCACTCGTAATTACTTTTAAGATATTGTATGTGTTACATGCTTACATCGGAAATCTTGTGGTCCTATTTTATACATTTAATAAACCGGTGATTTCTCCAACTTTATGTTGACGTTTTAAAGCATGTTTTTTAGGGTCAATAGGCACGTGAAACAAGGATACATTGGTGGTCATCATTTTGGAGTCATTATTATAAGATTTGGATGGCATTACATTTTGGGAATTATTTGTTATGTCTTCAAATATCTTTAATTTTCATGGATGAACTATTTAGCTCCGGTATTGTAACAAACAAGTCTATTTAATCCAATGTATCATTTTAAACAAACTCATATAGAGGTCGTCTCTCATATCTTGTTGCTATTGATCTTATGAAGTAACACTCGCCAACATTTTCCGCTGCGACCCATTTTGGGGTGTTACAAGATTGGCATCAAGAGCCTAGGTTATACGAGAACCAGGTCAATGTTTTTACTTGGACTATAACCATTTTCAAACATTGCATCATACAAAAGTTTTTCACGGGACACATACACTATTGAGTTGCATTTGTTAATTATACTAAATGCTTACGTAATTTATATACGTACATACCTTATCATGTATATATACCCACCCTACCTTGCGTATATTTTACACTTGTTTATTCATGAGTTATTATTATAATTACTAGAGCGTCTATTAGGACAAAGTATGTATAAATCGTATATCCCTAAACATTATCTAGAATTATATCATATTATTTATGGACTATACCATCATTCATTCATAACATCATTCATGTATACCACCAATCATTCATACCATCATCCATTCATACCATGATGCATTCCATTTCGCCATGTCGCATTTTCATCACTGCCATGTGTGCATATTCATTCACCATGCATCATCGTACATCGTGTGTACCTTTCATACTGCACGCATCCTGCATGGTTTCATATAAAGATGATTTATATAAACTTTTGCTTGTGCAGGTTATGGCTACATCGAGAAGAATCTTAGGGACCCGATCGATATCCGGGTAGATATCATTCACCCAGAGCCTGTCGCTGCAGTTGCTTTTCCTGCAGCGGCCATTATGAGGGACACAAGCCCAACACGGGGAGGCTATACTCGAGGATTACAAGAGAATTTATTAGCGAGGTACCCATACAGGAGGAGCTGTGCTTGAGATTTTAGGGCAGACATTGCTGAAGCAGAAAATGCTTCATTGCGTGCTAGGATTAAGACTACAGAGGCAATCGAGAAGATTACTCGTAACCGTGAGAGACAGGCTCGTGTTAAGATTGAGCAGCAGTTGGCTGCGGTTCAAGAGTCCCAGCGTCAGGACCGAGAGGACTTTAGGAAACTCAAGGAGCTTGTAACCAGTCAACTCGGACGACACTCATAGATATCCTGCTTCATGATTTATGTACTAGCTTGTATTGGAGATTTTTATTATTAAGAAAACATGTAGTCTTTTGGTGGGAAGAAACAATGAACCCAATTATCTATCAAATTATGGTATTATGAAAACTTTGTCAATTTTATTTTTCAACTCTCTGTTATCCATGCAAACCACTTACTAAAACATCATGATTTTATGAAACACATCACTATCACACGCTAAACTATTTAGCTATCCCTCATAAACTATTTCCATGGTCAATTTTCAAAACTATCTTGTTATCCATTCATAAACAATTTGTTACACTCAACATATAACCACTTACAATTACATTATGAAATGTCACGCGATTCCTTTGGAAACTATCTTGGTACCATCTCATAAACAATTTTAGTGTCGTCTCATAAACAAAGCCGATGCCATTTAACAAACTACATGGTTATCGATTAATAAACTAGAATTTTATAAACCATTTTTCATATTCATGGCTCAACTGTTTTACCATCGTTCGGTAAATTAAGTTCTATAAAACTATTCCACAATCGCCCTTTGTAAACAATTTCCACTATTGTAAATAATTGTCCTTACTTATCATAATAATCATTTCACTTATCGGGTTATAAAATACGCATTTTAATAATATTGTTTTTACTATCGCTTCGAAAACTATTTTACTGTTGTAATGACTATTTTACTATCTTCTAATAAGATAAACCTTACTAACCATGTTTCTTTCATCAATAAAAACCATTTTACTGTTACCTTATATCCTATTTGGGCATTACAAAAAAATATGTTTTACTCACCTTATAAACTTTGCAATAATTATAAATTATTTCACTTGTGTTTATAAACAAATTTACCATCACTTGTAAACCACTCAACTAATACTTTGTAAACTAAAGACTAGTTCGTCATTACCTTATAAACAAGGTTACTATCATTATTTTTTTTTCAATTCCCTCACCATCATCTTATGAAGTACCTTCTTGATATCATATATACTATTTTCCAAACATCTTAAAAGATACGTTACTAACACTTTATGAATTACCTTGTCCTTACCTTATGAAACCATTTTTCACCACGTAAATTACTTTATTGTCATCCCATAAGTCATTTAGCTATCATCTTATAAACCATCATGCGATTTCTCGCAAACCATTTTATTTTCATTCTATCAACAACCATACATCCACCTTGTGAATCATTTCGTCATCTTATAAAACTCTTTAATACTTCTTTATACATAACACAATTTTGACGAAAATGAGCATCGCATCGTCAGCCCTCAAATATACATAACCTGATCACCTATGTATAATTCAGGAAGGACTATGCCATGCTGAGAGTAGTCACCACGTAACATTTGTCAATAAATCCATTTTTACTTACATCTTTGAAAAACAAAAAAAACAAAAAAAAAACAACAAAAAAAAACAAAGTTTTGTGTGCGTATTCGTAAAACGCGTTTATTTTGGAAAATTGAATTAGTAACCATAGCATCTAAGCAGACCTTTACTCCATCTTACTATAAAGTTGACCCCATCTTTCCATATATCAACCCCCCCTTTTATTATTTATTTAAGTTTATTAAACCCCAAACAAAAAAATACCTAAGTCGAAAAGCCGAGGCACATCCACTAGTCGAACTAGGACAGTTCGCTTAAATTCGCTCGCCAGTAGAGAACTTTCTAAATCATCCATTCAACATCAACCTAATGCCCATATAATTTGGTAGTTTCAACCTCATAATTGGTATGGATTGCTTGTCAAGATATCATGCCATGATAGCTTATGCCGAGAAGATCGTTCGTATCCCATGGGGAAATGAAACATTAATTGTTCGTAGTGACGGAAGCGACAACGAACGCAAGTCCCGATTAAACATCATCTCGTGCACCAGAACACAAAAGTATTTGCTGGAGGGATGTCCTATCTTTCTAGCCCAGGTTACTATGAAAAAGGCGGAAGACAAGTCGAAGGAGAAGCAACTTGAAGAAGTACCTCAATAGTTCATAGACTTTCCTGAGGTATTTCATCGAGGGACTTGCGGGTATTCCACCAATCCGCCAAGTGGAATTTCAAATCGATCTGATACCTGGTACTGCGTCAGTAGCACGGGTACCTTATCGACTGGCTCCATCCGAGATGAAGGAGTTGTCGGACCAATTAAAAGAACTTTCCGACAAAGGCTTTATAAGAACCAGTTCTCAACCTTGGGGAGCTCCGGTCGTGTTTTGTCAAGATGAAGATGATCATTCCCCAGGATGTGCATGTTTACCGGGGAATTGAATAAGCTGACGGTAAAAAAAAAACCGTTATCCGCTTCCCAGGATTGATGATCTGTTCGATCAACTACAAGGTTCAAGTATCTACTCAAAGATCGACAAGGTTCGTGAAGAAGATATTCCAAAGACCGCATTCAGAACTCGATACGGACATTATGAATTTCAAGTTATGCCGTTTGGTTTGACTAATGCACCGCTGATATTTAAGGATTCATGAAATCGGGTGTGCAACCATACCTAGGAGAAATTCGTGATTGTCTTTATTTGACCATATTCGATATACCTCGAAGGAACAAGCAAGAGCATGCAGAGGCACATCAAGTTATTCTTGGAGTTGCTTAAGAAGGACAGTTGTATGCCAAATTCTCTAAGTGCGAATTCTGGATCCTAAAGTACTGAAAAAAAAAAACTTCCTTGTCAATGATCGACAGTCAGGGTATTCATGTGGATCCTGCCAAGATTGAATCCGTCAAAGATTGGGCATCTCCTAAGTCTGCAACGGAGATTCGTCAATTTTTGGGCCTGGCAGGCTACTACCGAAGATTCATTGAAGGATTCTCAAAGATCGCCAAGCCAATGACCAAGCTGACTCAAAAGAAGATCAAGTTTGAATGGAGTGACAAGGCAGAAGCAGCTTTTCAGTTGATAAAGCAGAAGTTGTGTAGTGCACCAATTCTAGCGTTACCCGAAGGAAATGAAGACTTTATCGCTTACTGTGACGCTTCAATCAAAGGGTTGGGCGCAGTGCTAATGCAAAGAGAAAAAGTGATTGCTTATGCCTCACGACAACTAAAGATTCATGAGAAAAATTACACCACTAATTGATTAGGTGTTAGGCGCAGTATTTTTCGTTATGGTTTTGAGGGGCATTATCTGTTAATGGACAAAGTGTACAGTGTTCACTGACCACAAAAGTTTGCAACACATCCTCGATCAGAAGGAATTAAAACTATGAGACAGCGTCGTTGTTAGATATTGCTTTAGTGATTATGATTGTGAAATCCGTTATCACCCAGGAAAAGCAAATGTAGTGGCTGATGCACTGAGCAGAAAGGAACGAGTAAAGCCATTGCGGGTTCGGGCCTTAGTTATGACTATCGGTTTGGACCTTCCCAAGCGGATTTTGGAGGCTCAGATTGAGGCGAGAAAACCAGAAAACCTCAAGTCTGAAGACGTAGGAGGTATGTTGGTTGAGAATTCGAAGGACCCAGAAAAGCCCAGGAAGGAGAAGTTGGAACCGCGTGCGGACGGAACTTTGTGTCTGAACAACAGGAGTTGGTTGTCGCGCTATGGTGATCTAAGGACTCTGATTATGCATGAGTCTCACAAGTCGAAGTATTCTTGTTCACCCGGGTCAGATAAAATGTAAAGTCATGAGAAACTTACTGTGTCTAACATGAAAGCTGACATTTCCACCTATGTTAGCAAGTGCTTGACGTGCTTAAGAGTCAAAGCCGAACACCAAAAACCATCTGGCTTACTGGTACAACCAGCGATTCCTCAATGGAAATGGGAAAACATCACAATGGACTTTGTCACCAAATTTCCCAAGGAACGCAAAGTGGAAATGACACCAATGGGTAGTTGTAGACCGACTCACTAAGTCTACACACTTTTTACCAATGAGGGAGACTGACCCTATGGACAAGCTAGCAAAACTGTACTTGAAAGAAGTGGTCACAAGGCATGGGATACCAGTCTCGATCATTTGCGATCGTGACCCCCGTTTTACATCAAACTTCTGGAGGGTCATTTCAGAAGCTATGGGTACTCAGTTTGGTTATGAGTAACGCATACATCCTCCCCCCACATCCAAAGACTGATGGACAAATGTGAAAGAACCATACAAACTCTTGCAGATATGTTACCGCGCTTGTGTGATAGACTTTTGGGAATGGGTTGGGATAGGGGAACTTACCGCTGATTGAATTTGCGTCAATAATAGCACCATGCTAGTTATTAAAGATGCCCATTCGAGGCACTTATGGCCGAAAGTGTAGATCACCTGTGTGTTGGGCTGAGGTCGGAGATGCTCGGCTCACCGGTCCAGAACTTGTTCATGAAACAACCGAGAAGATTGTTCAGATTAAGCAGAGAATGCAAGCTGCTCGTGATCGCCAAAAGAGTTATGCCGATGTGAGGCATAAGCCTCTAGAGTTTCAAGTTGGTGATCGAGTTATGTTAAAGGTATCACTTTAGAAAGGGGTCGTACGTTTTGGAAAACGGGAAAAGTTGAACCCGAGGTATATCGGACCTTTCAAGGTGTTAGCCAAACGTAGGAAACCGTTGCGTATAGACTCAAACTACCTACAGTTAAGCAGGGTTCCTAGCACATTTTATGTATCCCAATCTAAGGAGTGTGTTTATCCGACGGCCATTGGTAGTTCTTTTAGATGAAATACACATTGATGATAAATTCCGCTTTGTTGAAGAACTGGTGGAAATCTTGGATCGTGAAGTCAAGAGGTTAAGGCGAAGTCGTATTCCCATCATCAAAGTTCGATGGAACTTCAAGAGAGGTCGGGAAAAGTATCCGCACCTCTTCACAAAAACCGCACCCTCGAAAAATGTTGCATCTTGAGCCTTGGGACAAGGCTCTCCTAACGGGTGGAGACTGTAACATTTCTCATTTTCAGGTTATTTACAACTTTAATAAATTCCATTATTTATTTTTAGAGTCTTACGCGTTCGCTTTTAATTATTAACTTATAGTTAAAACGCGTAAACTAAAAATCAACGTTCAATGTAAACGGACACCAAACAAATTAAATTTTACATCAAGCAAGTGTTATATGATTATTAGGAGTATAATTTATAACTTTTTGTAATTTATTTTTGTTGGTTACGTAAAACGCTTACGTTTCGCAATAAATTACATTCGGTCATACCCGGAAGCACCTTTACCCATCTACACTCAAACAAATACCCACATTTATACCCAATACCCAAAATTAACTTATTTTGTTTACCTCTAACTCTTATAAACCGGACCTAAAGGTTTACATAAGAAAGAAATGCAAAATCTCCACTAACTTCCTTTCTACACATGTTAATTCTTACACTAATGTACCTTAAGCACATGTATCAAGTAATTGGCTTGTCAAAGAGTACCCTCCTCCTAGGGAGGAGGAGAGCTCTTACACCTTGTCCTTGAAACCACCTTACACTCCCATGGTTTCATTTGAGCTTGTTTAGGGGTTTTGCTTGTGCTATAAAAGGAAAGTCATATGTAACTAGCTTATACTCTTTTCATTTACAAGAAAAAAATACATCAAACTCCTTTCCCCCTCCTCTAAACCCACGGCACACTTTAGTGTGCTAGGGTTCCATTTAATTTTTTGCATCCAAGGTATTCCAAGCATTCAATTGTTCATTCTAAGGTTATCTAAGGCTAACTTTTTTTTTTTTTGTGTTTTTATTTTTTTTTTATTGTTTAGGTGTTGGGATTGCTTGGATTCGGGTTTAACATGGATTTATCAAGAAAAACAATATTTAGGGTTTTCGTGATTAGGGTTTAGATTTTGAAGGCTAGATTGGGGTTTACATCTGTGTTCATCATCCTACTTAACTTTCTATAAGGTTATTTAATGTATTCATGTTCATTCTTTAATTATCTATTGTGTACATACTTGGTTGTGTTAAGTTAATCACACCTAGTTTCATTTTAAGTCATATAAAGTATTTGATGATTTCATATGGACAAAGGACATGAACATTTAGAGGACTAAATACATGTGAATTATACGGTACAACACTTGGAAAAATAATGGTGCAAGGTTCTTAAATAAAATGATTGTAAACTACTTGTTTAATTAGAAACCCTAATTTTATTTTTATAGCTATTATTGGAATTCGAACCATAAACCTTATGTTTTATATTTTATAAAAATAGTGCTATTTACAAGGATCGTGAGCATGTAAGGAACTCGAAAAACGGAATTATAACGAACAAGTTATGGATTTTACAAGTTGTATATATAATTAACTTTATAAAAATAATTATATAAACTGTGATGAACAGTAAAGTTACTGTTTACCAGAGGTTAAAAATCTCATAAATCTAATATTTTGATAAATTTCCTTAATACGAACCCACGGACATAATAACTCGAAAAACGGGAATTATAACGAACTAGTTACGTATTTTTACAAGTTATCTATATTTAATTTTATAAAAACATTTTTATAAACTGCTGTGAATGTAAATACTACTGTTCAATCAGGGATTTTAATTTTCAAAATTGAATTTTTGGATAAATTTTCTTATACTAATCCAAGGACATAAGGATCTCGATAAACGGAAACTATATAACGAACAAATTATGACTTTAAACAAGTTATATATAAATTAGTTTTATATATAATTAGTTTAATATAAACTGTGATGAACAGTAAAAGTTACTGGTCATCAGTGGGTTAAAATTCTTTGATTTATGATATTTGATAACTTATTTTATTACGGAGGACGTGGACATATGAAAGTATAAAACGGAGTAGATACGATAATAGATATGAAGTTTTTTTAAAAAACTAGCGGCATTACTTTTAGTTTTATTATCAATCTTTTATGAAACAATCTAAATTACTAATTAAATATCATTTATTAATCATTCATTTTAAAATGATACGTTAGTAAATAAAAATAATTATTTTCTTTTCGAGTAAATGTTATATACTCTTATTTTAACAAAAGTACGAGTTAATTTTGTTTTAACTTTTAAATAATTATTAAAAAACTATTGGTGGTGGTGTAGTATAAACAGTGATGTTTAATTTATATGAATACATTTTTATCTTACGAAACTATAATAAAAAAAAAAAAAAAAAAATAAAAAAGAAAAAAACTTTATTAGGTTGCATTCAAATTGCCGAGGCGATTCACTCTCTTGATTTAGATAATCAATCATTCACTTACGGTGAGTTCATAGCCCCGCTTTTACACAATTATATTGTTTTACAACTTTGGTGAGAAACATGCATCATTTTACATTTGGACACAAAGTTCTCTTTTAACATATAAACGTGTTGGGCCTACAGTAGCGAAACCCACTTTTGCACACTATCATGAACTGTCAATTGATCGTTAGCGAGCACGAATGGTTATGAATATATTATTTGGGATTGAATCCACGTTTCGGGTGAAGTTTGCGCTCATAAGTTTCGGAGGTATGAAACATCGATCGTATAAGGTCAGAAACATTTGGAATGTTGCGGGTTGAACATCTACATGGGCAATTTAGTGCATTAATTGCATACTAATATGTCGAGTTCGGTGTCATGAATTTAGTGCACTATCATAATTACTTTTAAGATATTGTATGTGTTACATGTCTTACATTGAAAATCCTTGTGGTCAATTTTTTATATCATTTTAAAAACCTGTGAATTCACCAAACTGTATGTTGAAGTTTTAAAGCCATGTTTTTCTCAGGTCAATAAGGTTTACGAGAAACATAGGGATACATTGGTCGGTCACCATTTCTGAGTTCATTACTATAAAGATTTCGGGATCGCATTACATTTGGGAATAATTTGTTATGTCTTAAATCTTTAACTTTTCATGATGAACTATTTAAGCGTCGGCTATTGTAACAACAAGTCTATTTTAAGCCAATGTATCTCAATTTTAACGACTCATATAGAGGTCGTTCTCATATCTTGTGCTATTGATCTATGAAGTAACACTCGCCAACCCATATTTCCGTTGCGACCCATTTTGGGGGTGTTACAGACTTCGTGACAAAGTTACCAAAAATGGCAAGTGGGCAAGATATGATTTGGGTTATAGTCGATCGACTCACTAAATCTGCTCATTTTCTACCAGCAATTGGAGTAGGACTCTTATGGAGAAACTGACCAGGATACTTGAACGAAGTGGTGTGAGACATGGAGTGCCTGTTTCGATAATCTCTGATCGCGTTGGGTAGGTTCTGTCCCAATTCTTGCAATCTCTTCAAGAGTTTTGGACTCAATTTAGATATGTGTATGGCATATCACCCCGAAACAGATGGTCAAAGTGAGAGGACTATCCAAACATTGGAAGACATGCTCCGAGCATGTGTGATAGATTTCGGGAAGGGATGGGACAGACATTTACCCTTAATAGAATTCTCCTACAATAACAGCTATCATACAAGTATTAAGGCGGCACCTTTTGAGGCGTTGTATGGTCGCAAATGCCAATCACCTGTCTGTTGGGCTGAGGTGGGAGACGCTTAGCTTACTGGACCAGAAATTGTTCGTGAGACAACAGAGAAGATTATCCAAATCAAGCATCGTCTACAAGATTCTCGTGGATCGACAAAAGGCTATGATGAGCTAAGAGACGTAAGCCATTAGAGTTTCAGGTTAGGGATAAGGTTATGTTGAAAGTATCGCCCTGGAAAGGAGTAATACGTTTCGGCAAACGGGGAAAGCTGAACCCTCGTTATATTGGACCTTTTAAAATTCTCGCCAAGGTGGGAACGGTTGCATATCGACTAGAATTACCAGAGAAACTAAGCCGTGTTCATAGTACCTTTCACGTCTCGAACCTTAAGAAGTGCTTGTCCGATGAACCGCTCGCGATTCCATTGGACGAAATCCACATTGATGAAAAGCTCAATTTCATTGAAGAACCGGTTGAGATTATGGACCGCGAAGTCAAGCGTTTGAAGCAAAGTCGCATTCCAATCGTGAAGGTCCGTTGGAATTCAGAAGAAGGTACGAGTATAACTGGGGAACGCGAAGACCAAAATGCAGAAAATGTACCATCATCTGTTCGCATTACCATGTATCGGCATCTCAAGCTAGTCCTAAGCTTTGAGGACAGCTCTTCTAAGGGGAAAGGAGTCACACCCCATAAATTCCGGTTTAGTATTTCCGGACTACTCCGGTCATCTACTTTATATTTTATTCGTTACGTTAAAATTTGACAGTTTACCGAGGAACTAAACTGCGTAAAAACTGAGAAACGTCATCGGACGCTTTCCGGCATCGGTTATAAATTAATTTAGGCATTATATGTGTTATATTAGCTTTCCTAAGTGTTTCGTAATTTTTAATCACTTATGAATTTGATGTTTTAGGGTTTTATTCTTAAATTGTGTTTTCGCGTTTTTGACCAAACGGAACCCGGAACTCAAATCTTATTCGTGTAAACTCAAGTTATCATTAATTTTATACCCTAAGTCCTAAAAATTTTGTTCACCCTCCTCCTCATACCCAAAACCCACAAAATTTATTTATGTGCCATGCTCAAATAGTTAAATCAGCATGCTTCTTTCTTGAAATCCCATGCATGTGCTCATACTTAAACAAGATAGTGGAACATGAGATTGTCTTTTCTCATGCACCTTTTCTCCATTTTTCTGTTGATAATACCATGCGTTTACTTACACATTCTACAACGTTTGGACTTAGCAAATTTTGAACCATGATCATATCAATTGAACCTGGCTAGAAAATTTTGAACAATCATGTCCTTTGCCATAGTCGGCGAATCCCAGTGACCAAGCTCACCTTTGGTGTATGTGGTCACTTGTGTACACATTTAACCCTAAAAACCTCCCCCCCCACCCCCCGCGTAGCTAGTGGACTATAAATACAACAAATATCTCACACTTAGGTTCATTTCATTTTCAGTCACCAACAAAAATACTTTCTCTCCCTCCTCTTTGCTTTGCTCACGTCGCACCATCCACACACAAAAACACTTCCATAACTTTTGATTTTAGCAGATCCTAAGTGTTTAAAGTTCATTCCTAGTTATATCTAAGGTGTTGTGAAGCATTAATTCTTTGATTCCAAGACTTACAAAATTAGGGTTTGTAAGATTATTTGGGGTTTTTATAGATCTATAGTTTGTGGGTATAGATATAGTGTTTTTGCTACATTTTCTTCTTGATTTGTAAGTGTTTCTTGAATCTTTGTTGGTTTCATCTATTTTCTTCATAGATCTATGTTTGTTCATAAAGATCCATGTGTTTGTGTTAATGTTTGTGGGTTTGTGTTCATAATCATCATATAAGCATCCTTATACCTTGTAACATATATTTAGTCATCTAGGATATCATTGGTTCGATTAAAGGTGTTCTTAGGTGCGAAATATGAAAATGTGGTGTGTCAATACATGTGTTTGGTTTTTAAAAGTGTTAGGTAACAGACTATTGTCCCTAGGAATGTTTAAAATGACCCCTAGATGCGTTGTTCCTCAAATAAAATGGGTTGTTTCTTTGTTTGTGCTCAAAATGATTTAAAAGGGCTCGAATTTTGCTTAAACTTGATGAAAATGTGTATGCTATGATTCTTGAATGATTTTTGATGTTTGTGAATAAGGTTTAAACATTAAGCAGGGATAAATTTTGTGTTATGATTGATATGAATCATGCAAAATATGTACATGTCAAGTTATGCGAAATATGTCTGTGCTTATCATGCGAAATATGTTCTAGGTACATTGTGCAAAATATGTTGTTACACTGTGCGAAATATGGTTAGGTACCTATCTGTGCAAAATATGTCAATAATAAACTTGTGCGAAATAAGTTTTGGGCATAACTGTGCGAAATGTGTTTGATCATATTTGTGCAAAACATGACAGGTGTAACAATTGTGCGAAATATGTCATTTTTATGAAAAGAAACTCTGTCCAAATTTTTTATAATCTTGAGAAACATGACTATATTTCTGCATTAACTAGAATTGACTGTGATTGATATTTATGCATCTAATTGGTTGTTTGACTTAGGTTAATGTTGAATTAGCAGTTGACTTTTAAGATTGACTTTGACCATAGACCAGGGCTGACTTTCTTCAAATAGTTTGTTTAAATAGTCTTAATTGCATGAAATCTAATCACAAACTTCGTCTAAAACATTTACATTAACAAGGACAATCATTCTAATAAGTGTTATATATTTGTCTTGTATATAAACTGCATTGGATAACTCTTAAGCAGAATCATGAATCAACAAGAAATTCAACAAGATGCTCGTGATGAAACACTGGTTCCATCTGCTGACAGAGTCAAGATCAGTAACACCAACATGAGGATTGATCCTTCTCAGACCCAGAAAGAAGAAACTTATCAAGTCATCCTTAACATCATTAAGAACTCAACTTGCTACAATGCCTTTCTTATCACGGCTGATGTTCCATACATGCAGCAGTTCTGGTACACAGTCAAGAAGATCAAGAGTACTAACTCCTATGAGTTTGATCTGGCTGACAAGAAGTGCAAAGTAGATCTTGAAGTATTCAAAAAGATTCTCGGCATTTGCCTAAGAGTTCAAGGAGAAGAATTTGTTGAAACTCCACCCGAGGAGTCATTGCTCACTTTCCTCATTGAACTAGGATATAAGGGTCAACTGAACAAGCTCCCCAACATGTTTGTCGACTACATGCATAAACCCTGGAGAACTCTTGCAGCAATTATCAACAAATGCCTTTCTGGAAAAACTTCAAGCAATGATAGACTCAGGAAATCTAGAATAGAGATCTTATGGGGTATGTTCCATAAAAAGAACGTTGACTTTGTTGAGTTGATTTAGGAATACTTTTTGTACCAGATTGACTTCAGACGGTCAAAACTCAAAAGGCTTGAAATTATGCCTTATCCCAGATTCACCAAACTCATCATCAACCACTTCCTCTCTCAACACAAATCCCTTGCCAAGCTTAAGCACTCATATATTAACACAATTAAAGATGATGGTGTCTTGAACATATTGAAGTTTGTCAGAATGGGTGAAGACTTTCAAGAATATAGTCGAGCTATTCCTGACACAATGTTGACAGAAGAGATCAAGCAATTATAAACCTATCAAACCTTTCTTGACATGTCTACTGGTTTAATACCCCCAAAGAAAAACAGAGGTAAAGGGTCACAAGGAAAGAAAGCTGCAGTCACTCCAAAGAAGAAAAGCTCTATCTCTGCTGGTGATAACATCATTCCTGAACATGATGTTGCTCTTGAGTTAGGAAAATCTATGAGCTTGATTGAGGCTGAAGTAAAGGAAGCAGCAAGGCGTGTTCATGCAACTCATAAACGTCTTGTAACGGTATCTGATGAATTTGACCCCGAACCTGCTAGAAGACCAACTAGAAGTAGAAGACCATCTGGTGTTGTCTTCATAGATACATCCCGTATGTCAAAGAAGAAATCACTTGATCCATCTCAGAAGTTGAAAGGAATTCAAACTCTGACCGTTAAAGAACAATTAGGTGTTGATATGATGCAAGCACCCAAAGCAAGCATAAAGATTAGTAGGAGTCAGTCACATACTGGAGGCTCAAGTAAAAGAGCTGGTGTTACACTAGAGGTTCCTGATGAGTCAACATGCATCTTCACAACCTCAAATAAAGGAATCGGTATTAAACCAGGGGTTCCCAATGAGGTAAAAGGCAGTTCTGAAGCCAAAGTTGATTCTGTGATTGATTGGGGGTCAGAAAATAAGAGTGAGCATTCTGAGGGAGAGAAAGTTGATAAAGAAGAAATTGAATGGTTGTCTACTGATGAAGGAGAAAAGAAGCAAAATGATGATGATGATGATAGAAGCATTTTTCTTAAAGAAACGAATGATGAAGATGAGTATGCTGAGTATAAAGCATGTGATGATGAGTATGTACATGAAGATGAATATGTGCATAACGGTGCAGATGAGGAAATAAAAGATGCTAAGGATGATGAAACTGGGAAAGATGATGCAGCTAAGGCAGATGCTGAGAAGACAGAAGAAGTAAAGGGTGCTGATAAGCAAGCTAGAATTAAAGTAGCCAATGTTGATCAAGCCAAAGATACAAGTGATCAAGACTATCAAGCAACCGCTGTTGTCTCTGAGACATTAAAAGAGATGCCTGAACTTCCTCCAACAAGCTTATATGTGTCTTCTAGTTTTGGTAATCAATTTCTTAACCTTTCTTCTGATATATCTCTGGTTAGAATTGTTAAAGATTCTGCAGATGTAGAGATAAATTCTTTATTGGATATTTAAATCCAACAAGAAGTCTCTCAAATTCAGTCTCATACTTTGCTTAATGTACATGTATTTGTAATTCTTAAACAACCAGTTCCTGTCCTATCTCCAGCATTAATAACTAAAACTCCCTCTGTCACCACAATCACACAAGTACAACAACAATACCAATCCCTACACCACCAATCACAAGTACAACACAACCAGTAACATCTCTGCTACCAGCTATCGAAACTCTAGATGCTCCAGTCCCCCCATCATAAGCACTTTCTGCTGTCTTGCAAAGAGTCTC
Organism: Tanacetum coccineum; assembly: GCA_026074375.1. Taxonomy (NCBI): domain Eukaryota; kingdom Viridiplantae; phylum Streptophyta; class Magnoliopsida; order Asterales; family Asteraceae; genus Tanacetum; species Tanacetum coccineum. Next base: position 18,769 of record BQNB010055366.1, read on the forward strand.
AACACTTGAGAAAGATGTTAAAGAGCTCAAGCAAGTTGATCATTCTGCGGTAATATTTGAATCAATCAGATCCTAAGTGCCACCTGCAATAAATTAGTATCTTGGATCAAGTCTAGGAGACTCACTTCAAAAGGTACTCCAAAAACATATTGAAGAACTCAAGCAAGAACTTAAGAAGCAAGAATCTCATAAAAGTGCTTCAGAGATTATCAAGATCAAGCAAGAGCAAGCATCCAAGCAGAAATGGCCAAAGCACTTAACAACACCGTTTGATAAAACTGCAGAAAATGAATACAAGCAGAAGGACATCTTGTTCAAAATGATGCTGGCCTCCAAGTCATACGAAAAACATCCTGCTCATAACGTGTTGTATGATGCACTTATATAATCATTATTTATGGGTGAAGATGACATGGATCAAGCTGCAGCTGCTATGGGTAAATCTGCTCTATTGAAGAGAAAGCATGACGACCAAGATGAAGACCCTACTGCTGGACCAGATTAAGGGAAGGATAAGAAAAGGCCAAGAAAAGATACTCAACCATCAAAGAAATCTTTTGCATTCAAAGAATCCTCTAAAGGTAATACTCCTCTTAAAACTTCTAAATCTAGTAAGTTTGTAACTGCAGAGGAACCAGATGAAGAACATGTGCATGATATGTCACTAAATGCCGAGGAAAACATTGTTGATGAGATGGGTAATGCTGATGAACAACCTGATGGTGAGGCTGAACCAAACACAGACAATGCTCTAAAGAATGATTGGTTCAAATAACCTCCAAGGCCTCCAACTCCAGATCCAAGGTAGAACAAATGTTAAGTCGTTGATGATCAACCAGAACTAACCTAGTTTAACGATCTGGTGTTTGCTCAAAAGGATCCACTCGCATTTGACAAACTCATGGCACTCCCATTGACTTCTCCAAGTTTGCAAAGAATAGTCTCAAGCTAGACAAGATTATACAATCTTCTAAAGGGCACCTGCCAAAGTAGCATTGAGCTCGAACACAATATTTAATGCTATAAAGCTCTGACTGACCGACTTGACTAGGAAAATCCTAAAGGAGATCGATGCCCATTTGACTTGAACAAACCCCTTCCTTTGAAAGGTCATCTATGTCATCTAACTATAGCTGCAAAATACTTCTTCAACAACGATCTGGAATACCTGAAATCTACAAACTCGGAAAGGAAGTATACTACGTCAACTACAAAGACAAAGGCTGCAAGGTATGAGTTTAATGGGTATAGAAGACATGATCCCGAAACAATGGAGTGATACCAAAGTGGGTTATGACAAAGATGTCAAACATGGAATTAAGCATTGGGGACCCAAGCATTAATTATTCTACAGATCTCAGCTTAACAGATTCTCTAAACATGATGTCTACTCTTATCTGAAGATTCTAAGTGTGGTAAGTGTGATGGTCAACAAGCTGCATGGTTATGGTTATTTGGAAGAAATTGTGGTGAGAAGAGCTGATTGACAATTGTACAATTTCAAAGAAGGTGACTTCGTTAATCTACACTTGAATGACATTGAGGACATGCTTCTTGTTGTTCAACACAAGTTATTCCATCTCGATGGTGAAGTTATTGTTGACTTGGTGGTGGCACTGCATATGTTCACTAGAAGTCTCATCATCAAGAAGAGAGTCGAAGATGTCTAATTAGGTGTAGAAAGTTACCAGAAGAAGCTCAATATCACCAAGCCTCAAAAGGACTTTCCTAGAATTTTTGCTAAAAAACTGTACACACCATCATTTCATCCACCAGGATTTTTCTATGAAGACTTAAGCAACTGGAAGAGACTAATACGAGCTGATGAGCTCTATAAAATCTCAGACGGGACACTCAAGAAAGTTCGTGACACTCTTCACCACAGGCTACTTAATTTTCGATTTGGCTACAACAAAGACATGCCCAGAAGAAAATGGTTAGACTTGGATAAGAGACGATCAGGCATTATGGTAGATTTGATTGATAAGCAGATGCTGGAAAGGTAGATCCTCAGGAATTTGGAAAGATTGGTTGGTGCAAGGGAACTTGAGATGGACTACAGGCTGATGCAGAGGACAGTTTGACTTTGTCATACTCGGTCTTCTTTCATAACAGGTCCAATCTCATTATCTATCTTGTGAATATGTAATATATGTAATGTAGACTAGTTTAATAAGCCAATATATATAGTGTTTGAGTACAAAATTTCAAGAATTTTTTAGTAAATTCAAAATCTTTCAAATTAATGTACTCAACACTATATAAATCCCTCATAAATTAAGGGGGAGCACTAAAATGTTCCTAATAATCAAAACATTTTTCTCCCCAAACAGATTTCAAACATATTTGAATCAATTGATATCTAAAATATCAAGAGATTTGACATTTTTGATAAGGGGAGAAAATATGATTAAAATATACAAATTGTAATATGTGATCAGTAAAGACTTTAGTGCGATCTCCTCCCTCACCATGCTAAACAATTTCGGTTATCGATGCATGTGTTAAGGGGGAGCATTTATGAAAAGTAAAACTATCAAGGTATAAATGTTTTGATATATATCATAAGTACCTTGATTGAGTTTTCCAAACGGTTTTAAGGCAATGAGAACAATACCCAAAGACCGACCACATACTTACTTTTATCGGAGTTATAAGGTGGTTAAGTATAGGTATTCGTTCCTATGATCCAGCCAGACGCAGAGGGATCTACCCAGGGACATTCCATTAGATAGAATAGAAGTCCTTAGGTATGATACAAAAGGAGAAAAAGTGAGAAAGGGAATAATGCAGACTGAGACAGAGCTAACACTGGAACAAACCCAACAAGGTGTTGTGATGAAGTCTTGGTAAGCATTGAAGGGGTTAAAGAATGAAAAAGAAATGTAATGATAAAGGGTGTAAAGAAAGAAGCCCTCTATACACTTAGGCAGAAACTGGGTCAATACATATGCTATCAGAAATGTTAATACAAATAAACCGTAAAAACGTTTATTTATATTTTATGATCCATCTATGTTTTGTTGATAACAAAACATAAAATTATCGGAAGTAGAAAATAAAGTTTACTAATTTTAAACCAATAGTTTTCTAACTCAACTATCATTTCATTTACCTCACACATCATACTTTACATGTTAGTTCTCATAAAACACTTAAATACATTTTTAGAATAAAAATGTACAAAATAAGTTCTAAGCATATATTAGCAAAGTTTAAATTAAAAGAAAAATGTTTTATACATCATACATGATCTCAAAACATTTCTAAACAAGATTTGTTGAGATCTAAATTCGGATTTGCTGTCAGAGAGCCGGTTCCTTCCAGTTGTACTGGTCGATCCCATTGTAGAGATAAAACCGCCAAGAACCGGGCTACAATAATAGTCGGTTCTATGCCTTTGCACTGGCCGGTTCCATTGAGGTAATGGAACCGGCGGAACCAGGCTACAGTAAACTTCAAGCCTATAAAATACCAAGTTATTTTTCTAGTTTTAGGCATCAATTAGATTAGTTTCTTACACTCATACTCAGCTAACATCGATCATTGATCATTGATCATTGATCATGATCTTTTTCATTTTAGTGTTTTGGTGAATTTCTTAATAGGAGAGGTTCTACCGACTTTGGCATATGAGATCAAGCAACAAGGAAATCTTAAAGCACGCATCTCTTATTCTTTGAAGCTCTATCTACTAATCTTCAAGCATCATCAATCATCTTAGATTATTGGGTAGTGTATTATATTTGTGCTTAAAGCATTCGGGAAATGTAAACCATTTGGTAGTATTCGTAGGGTTGAATCTATCTTTGTTATAAAGTTGTTTAGTACTTATTAGAGGGTAAGCATCATGGGGTCTTGTTCCTCCTTGATTGGAACATGGTTTTAGCTTAGTACCATATAAAGGGTAAGCGGGTGATGGTTTGATTCTACCTTGTGAAGAATCATCCGGTATTTAGATTTGTACCTTTAAAAGGTGTAAGCAACATTGTGAAGCTTCTCCGTCGGTAAAAGGAGTATTGGTGACTAGTGGATTCAAATTCTCGACTAGGTGACTCGGGGAGTGGAGTAGGGCAAGGAAGGTGACCTAGTAGCCGAACCACTATAAAAATCCATGTCTTATATCCTTTATTACGTTTTATATATGTCGTAACTAACTCATGTTTAAACCAATAGATCTACACTATTCCAATTAACAAATAAATTAAAATTTTAAATTGGTAAAACTATTCAACCCCCCTTCTAGTTTTCAACAATTGGTATCAAGAGCAGGTTATCAAAGCTTTTTAAAGTATATTGTATTTTAAAAACTTTAAAAGCCGATCAAATGAATTTGAAAACTACTAACAATTTCTTTTAGATCAATTTGTATTACATGTTTCTTTTTCCTTTTAAGACTAGAAGATCACCATTTAAAGCCTCGAATACATCAAAGGTATGAATGAAAGATCACTAAATGATCTCGGCACCTTGATGATATTTTCCTAATCGCAACAAGGTATATCACACTTCTCTTTTCTCTATATATTATGTATTAGTTATCAAAAAATTTGTGTGCCTATGTGAATTATTCTGGTCCGGCCTAAAATTCAGACCAGGCCCAACAAGCCGGTTCTGCCGGTCTCATATGAGAAAGGAACCGGTCAGGCTCAACCAATGGAACCGGCGGGCTCAGTTGAATGTCTCATTTATTTCCTTCTTGGGCTTAATATAAAAATTGGGCTAAACCAAAAATTCTAAGATCCTTTCAAATGATAAGAAAAATAACATAAATTTTTTGTTCCTTACTCTCGAGCCGATCATCCTCCTCCAATTAATGTGAAGGTACTTCATAACATGTACATGTATTAATTATTATGTGCTATAATTTTGTGGTATTTTAAATATGCTTATAATAATTGACTCTAGCACACCTCGACAACTTCTTCCCAAAGACTTCTTCAAAAAAAGGGGGGCTTGTTCTTTCTTGCCATCCAAACACAATATTACGGGTATCAAGCCGAGCTATTCAAAATTCAAACCTCTCTCGCATTTTTCAACACAATCCAACGGCACATCCCTATACTTATAAAACTCCTCTCTTCCATTACCACTCTCATTCAAATTCAAAAAACAAACCTCTCATTTTTACCTCTAAAAGAACTCGATCACCATGGAAGCCTTGTTAGAAGTTCTTAGTCCGGTCTTGATCATCATTATCATCTCTCTACTCGCTCTCCTTTACTTGATACTCAAGTTCCCGCATGAAGATGTGTTCTTTATCTTGGCATTTTACATTTCCATTATATTTCCTATCCTTTGTATCGCATTATGTATCAAAATGAAATATATGTATTAAATTCATCGAATGTTTATTTCTTATTTTCATCTATATCATTTATATCAGTTCAAATAAGGAAAATCAAATACATCCGCATAGAATCGTTGTATCTTTATATAAAAAAAGGGGGGGAGTACTTTATATCACAATATATATATATATATATTTTATATATATATATTATATATATCTATAAATATCTATTATATATATTACAAGTTTATTTATGTACGTTCCCTCGAGGTAAAAAGCCGGTTCCACGCCTCTGCTCACAATGAAACAAAAAAAAAATAAACCAAAAAAAAAAAAAAAAAATAAAAAAAATAAAAAAAAAAAAAAAAACAATAATTCGAACAGAACCAACAATCTGATAGGACAAAAACGTCAGTCCCTCTTTTTCAATTCACTCTTTGCATATTCCCTTCCAAAACAAACCTCCATTGACGAACCGCCCTACCACAACTGTGTTTTCGGAGTAATTGGCCTCCTAATCGTGAAAATAATCCCATTGTAAGTCGTAATCTTAAAACATCTCTCTGAATTAAAACATAGATTCACCCCCTTTTAAATTCTAGGGTTCCAAAAACTATCTTTATTTTTTTCCACTATCAAATTTAACGTAATTAGGTATATGAAATTACATTAGTTAAGAATTGTATCTTGTTCTTAGTTGAAATAGCAACTCATGCATATAAACTCAATGTCGAAAAAAAAAATTATAAAATTCTTTTATTATATAAACAAAATTCATATAGGTATTGACATTGTTAATAACTGTAAAAATGGAAGAAAAGATGGCACCATAAGAAAAAGTTTTCCAAACACTATTTAGAAACTCTCATTTCTACAATTTGAGGTTATATACTTTTTCTACTAGATCTTTTATCAGAATTATTTTGTTTATATTATCTTTTAATTTTAGGAGCAAAATGCCGAAGTCCATCCACATTGATCATCATGATACCACCATTTACATTCCTATGTACCATCGAACCCACGATTTTACCGGTCGTGAAAGAGAAATTTACAAATCCCTCGAACGACGTCTCTTCCATGAAGGTCGCGTCATTGACCCTTCACACCTTGGAGACCAACCTAACCTTCACCCCACTTTCGCAGCCATGGGATTCGATTGTCTTCTCGACATGGACGAGAAGATTTTCCCCGTGTTCATCCTTCAATTTTACAAAAGCGTTCGTCTCATTCGTAATTTGAATGGAACCATCTCCATCGCCTTCATCATTAATAATTTCGAAATCACTCTTCGTCTTGAGGAATTCGCCCGAAATCTTTGCATTCCTTGTATGGGAGTTTGTGTGTACACTCCCGAATGGCCTATCTCATCCCTTCAAAATGGTGTGGACTCTAAACCCGACATCTATCCACCCCCTCATGAAGAATCCTTGTTGATTCGTAATATTCAACCAAAGACCTCTCGGCAAGACCCGTAAGGTCAAAGGAGTAGACATCACTCTCGATCCCTTCCAAATGGTCCTCTCCGAGTTAAAGACCAATCTTATGAAGTGGGAGAATATCCTTAGTGAAAATGTCATAAGCCTCACAGGGAACAAAGACCACACTAATGCCTGCCTTTGCTATATGCTCTACTGTCTCACTATCGGTAAACCCTTCAACCTTGCATACTACATTGCCAATAGAATGGTAACTATGACTAAAAGTGCTGACATGACTCTTCCTTACAGAATGCTCCTCACTCGCCTCCTTGAGCATGTTCGTATTGCTCATCCTTATGCACTTTCAAATGATCTCAGTCTCATGGATCACGTGATGATTCCTCTATCTGAAAAGAGTGTCTTACGAATCAGGCAAGATGGAAAAAGGCCTCGTCTTCTAACTCCAACTCCTTCCAACTCTGAATCATCCGATTCACCCTCACCATCTCCACACCAAGGGGAGAAAGCGACCTCGTGAATAACTACACTCTTGACCCCATTACTTATTAACCAACTTTCACCAATCAAAGGAGGAGAGTCATCGAAGTTCAAGCAAACCAAGGGGATGTTCAAGTGCCTTGGCCATTTACTCTCTAACCTTGGGAATAATAAGAAGTGAAGGTGTGCTACAAGGTTGTGTTCTTAATGAACATGTTTGTCTTAAACTATTTGGTACTTGTAAACTTATGAATCATCGTCCGTATCATTCCATGTACGTTTGAATTCTTGTATGATGTGTTCTGAACCTGATTGCTTAAGACTTATGTATGATTTATCATGTTTTTATCCCTTTCTTTATGCAATAAGGGGTGTTTGGTTTAGTATAATTTTTCAAATTTAGGACACTATAATCCCTCTACAATGCCTAGGATAATTTTGCTCTAAATATTTGATCCAGAAATAAAAGGTATAAACTGGATTAGAAAGTCTTCTAGATCACTAGCAGAAAATGAGAAAATTAGGGAAAATTTTTGTTGTAGACGGTTCCTTTTGCAGCAAAGCCAGTTCCATTGGAACCAACAGAACTGGCGCTACCGGTTCTACAGAGAGCATTTGCTCATTTTTGGGTGATAGCTTTGTAATCTAAGCTCATAAATATGTTAGTTAGACATCTCTTAAGATGATCCTGTAGCAGGTTCTTTCTTGTTTGACTTAGAAATGAGTCCTAATGATTATGTATAGTGAAAAATTAGTGGTTTAAGCATTAAATGTTTTGCATGGCATTTGAATTTATAATTAGAGCTTGTAATCATCATCCTTACTCATCCAAAACCTACAAACAACCATCCTTTTATCCCATCCCTTGATCACCATACTCCATGGCTTCAAGTGCTAACTCCTCCACCTAAAATCCTCCAAAGAAAATGACACGAACCGATTTCATTGACATCTCATCTAATGAATCATCACCTCTCTAAAATCACTCCACAAATACTTCACAACCCCTCAACTCCATCAACACCACACTAGACACCACCCTTGCTCTCACAATACCTCCACTAACTTCTATCCAAACAATCCCAACTCAAGAACCAATGGTATCACCATTAGCTCCTGGAGCTCTAACCTTCTCTACCCCTCCTAGTTCACCACTAGAACCACATCCTTACTTGTCTTCCTTGAATGAGCTACCACCAAGGAGCTCCAATCCTTTGCCACAAACACTCTCTCAAGGCCTATCCTAAACAATCCCTCAACCAATATTCATGGACTTTAAACCATCCTTTCCCCCTATCAACCTCTCTAGAAGTAGGCTAAGTGCTCAACCCAAACCATTCCTAAGTAAAGAGCAAGTGTTGGATCAACTTAGTCAATACCAAGAGTTCGACCATCACATTGAAGAAGCAATCCAAAATGCACAAAATGTGCAAAATAGTCTCCTTCCTCCTTTTACTACCACTTCATCACAAATGCCACCACCACACCACTTCACCACTAATTCTACAACTACAAAACCACCATTTAGATCATCACTCCCACCATCTAGCACCTTTGTTCCTCTTGATCAATCCCTATGGATTGAAGGACCCCCTATTCCATCACCACAAGAACAAACTTGTCCTCATTGTCAACGCACCGAAACCATTATCGACAACCTTCAAAATGAAATGAGATTCATGCTAAACCACCTCCTTAAACGTTTAAATCATCTCTCAAACCAACAACTGTAGGATGACGATGACAAGCTCGTGTGCCCCTAGTTTTCTTTAGCTTTAGATTAATAGGTCCTTAATCATGACTTAAGTTTTTGTTGACATTAGTCAATATGTTTCACTTCATGTTTTGTTCCTTATGAAAATTAAATTATGTGCTATCATTTGTGATGTTCGTTCCTTTGAATATTGAAGTGGCCATGATCTTGTGTCCCCTTACATATTAAATTCATGTTGAATTGATTATGAATTTGTGTTCATTTAGATGATGAAATGGCTTACTTACTGATCTCATTGCTTCTTATAATGTACATTTTGAATAAATTACTTCCCGCCAAAATCTAGCTTAAATGACTTTACCGCAGGTCAGCCGGTTCTATCCAATTATAAAGCCGGTTCCTTTTTAGGAACATAACCGGCTAGAACCGGCAGCCAAGAATCACTACAAATTTTTTCCTCTTTTTTTCCTCTTTAATTATACATCTTACAATAACAGCTTTCATAGGGTTCTTCCATTAAGGGGGAGCATATCATTCTCCTTACTAACATGTTTTTATTGTAGCTTTCTAAATTTATTTGGAATCCTTGACAATCCCATTTTGGGGGAGCACTTGTCAAGGGGGAACATTGAATTTGATTCTCTTTGAATCAACTTTGATTCTCTTCGAATCATCCTTGGTTTTATTTTAGTCAAACCACTCAAAATTACTTCAGTGCATTAAATAATCTTTTGTTGGTTAGTTTTTCTTCGACGCTCTTTTTATTTCGACAAAAAGGGGGAGGAGGAAGTAAAAACTCCAATTTAAAATTTATAAACTTTGTAATTTACTTCCGACAAAATTGTGTTTTGTCATCAATAAAAAGAGGGAGATTGTTAATACCAATAAACCGTAAAAACGTTTATTTATATTTTAGGATCCATCTATGTTTTGTCGATAACAAAACATAAAATCATCGAAAGTAGAAAATAAAGTTTACTAGTTTTAAACCAATAGTTTTTTTTAACTCAACTATCATTTCATTTACCTCACACATCATACTTTACATGTTAGTTCTCATAAAACATTTAAATACATTTTTAGAATAAAAATGTACAAAATAAGTTCTAAGCATATTGATGACATCAAATAACGTATTTTTTATATCATCATTTATCCCATGTATATTACCCATTTTGTATAGTTATTGCAAAGAATTGTTACTTAATCGTTTGTATTTGAGAATTGCGGTAATTATGGAGTACTTGGTGAAGTTATGCTAAAAGGCACGCATTTTGGAGCATAAACGAAGAGTTCGAGAAAGTCTACTGATCTGACAGCCAATACGCCGTATTATTCTAGACCTATACAACGTATCCAAGACTTTGATGAATTAAAAGACCATTGCCTGACTTTGAAGAATACGCCGTATCCACATCAACGATACGCCGTATATAATACTTTGGTCAACAAAGAAGAACCAACTGATTTTACCTCAATACGCCGTATCCATCAAGAAGATACACCGTATTCGTGCCTACACTTCATAGATAACCACAAAGAATTCAAGTCCAATACGCCGTATCCAGGAACTTCAATACGCCGTATTCAAATTTTATTATACATGAAGATTCTGGAAGATATCAAACGTGGTCCTTACTCCAAGAAAGCCCAATACGACGTATCCTACATCACCCGATACGACGTATCGAACCGACTACCAGACACCATATATAGACGACCCAAAACTCAGTTTTAGATATGCAAGTGAATCCCTAAACCACCAAGTCGACCAAGAGACGAATAAAGGAGCCTAGAAGGTCAGAAAAGAGCCTCAAGATCATAGGAAAACTCTTGTAATCTTCGCGCAACCGAATACGCGTTCGGTTAATGTTTCTTTTCTTTAATCGTTCATATATGAAACCGTGTGTATTTTTACAATGACTATCGACTGATACCTTTAGGTGTCAGCCATGTTTATGAAGATCTAATGTTTGGTTTGTTTATATCGATTGCTTAATTTATCATTGATTGTTGATTATGTTTATCAATTTATACTTGTTTATGTGCTTAAGTATGCGACCTATCATTCAACTGGGTCTAGTCCTACATATTTAATGCACTACAACTTCGGTGTTGTTTGGGCGTAGGCTAAGAGTTCGGGATAGCTCTCCATATTGCAATTTATATATCTAGAATCATAGGATCACAAATATTGACCTATCCTTGCCTTTAGTTTAGTGAGCTTAGTTGAGCCATAAGGTGACCTTGGTATCAACGAGTACGTTCTTATTCCATTGGTAAGGACTCGGACAGTGGACTACTAGTATATAAAGAGCCGTTAAGTAGTAAGTGGGTAAAGTCTCAATGAGCTAGGCATCAAAACCTTAGGTTAGCTAACTAAACCCTGTGCCAGTCTCTCAGGCTGAACCCCCCTTTTCATTAGTTTAGGTTTAACTTAGGTTTAAATTAGATTAATTTAGTACTAACATAGATAACTAAAATACTGATAGATTTAGGAGTTAACGCTCTCTCTCTCAGTGATCGACACCCTACTTACCAACGAAGCTACATCTTGACCGGGTACACTGCCCGTTAAAGTGTTGTTTTTAGGAATAGTCAGCATAAAATAAATAGTAAAACTTGATATATAAAATACCTACGTACAACGACACATCAAGTTTTTGGCGTCGCTGCCGGGGAGTGAAGTTGTTTAATTCTTATTTATTAGTGTTTTAGTTTAGTTTAGTTTAGTTTAGTTTAGATTAATTTGCATATTTGTGTGTTTGTTTTTTTGCATATTGTGTGTTTGTGTGTTATAGTCCGCTGTAATTTTTCTGAGTCGAATACTCAATACGGCGTATTTAATATATTGGATACGGCGTATAAATTTTTTCTAAACCAATACAGCATATTCGACTCTATCATCAATACGGTCACTGAATACGGCGTATTAAGCTATTTGTCAGTTTTCTTTCCTAGCGAATTTATTACAGGTTAAAATGGACGACCCCAACATTACTATGGAGGAGTATATCTGGCTTGAGGAAGAAAAAGCTCGTAAGCATGGTAAGGTGTATAACTGGGAAACTGCTACGTATGGTAAGATCTGGGATAATAAAGACGTTCACGACCCCGGATCTGTTGAAACTGAATTCCCAACTATAGTCTTTAACGACATGTTAACATCTGAAACAACACTCTCGTGTGAGCCTACGGTAAGTTCTCTTAACAACGATGAAATAGACTTTAGAATATCGTTTGACAAATCCGACGATGAAGATTGCATGGTAATTTTCGACAAAAAATCATTTTTCTACCAAATAATTTCTGTCAACGATTTAAAAACAGATTCAGAAAATGATAATGATAAAGTCAATATGCCTTTGCTTCCATCACCCGAGCCTACGGTCAGTTATTTTGATGATTTAGACTACTTTAAAGATTTTGAAAAAGAGTTTCCAGCCATTGTTTACAATGATTCTCAAACGTCTAAATTAGATTTCTTAACTGAACCCACTGTAAGTCCTCAACATATTGGTGAATTTAATTTGAAAGATGAAACATCATTGTCCGAATGTGAAGAAAAGGAACAAAACGTTTTATACTTTAATGATCTATTTCCTTTTAACGTAATATACCCTGATGATTCGAAATCAGATAAGGACAATGATGATGATAAAATCAATTTTAAACAATCTTCGGGGGGTAATGTAATAAATAATGATGATGGTGCCTATGCACAAAGGTCAAATAAGCTTTTGGAAACAACTCATGATACATCTAATAAATTTTTCAAAACTGAAATTTTTATCAAGGAATTAAATCTTAAAATCATGACTTGTAATTATATTATCAAAGGGATGCTAATAAATCTTTTTAAGAATATGTGCCGTTTGGCATCCCGTTCAACCCCAAATTGTTTTATAAGGATGGGATTAAATTGGGGCAAGTCTAACTTAAAGACTTTTCTGTAAACAAAAGTGCTTGCCGGGAGACAACCCGGAATGTATTTTCAATTTTTATCGAGTCTGTCTTCCCAGAATTTTTATACGGTGTATCCAAACCCCATGGATACAGCGCATTGACCTTCTGGACGTTATCGTCTTTATTTTCAGCACAGTCTATATGGCGTATTCGTTAAACGAATACAACGTATTCGACACAGGTTTCAATACGACGTATCCTGGGGAATGGATACGGCGTATCGACCTCCTGTACAGCTTTAGGTATTTATTTCGAGTATAACCAAACGAATACACCGGAGATGGAGTTGCACTTGTTTTCTTATGCATTATGCAGGACCTCGTGAAAGGAAATCGACAAATATTGGTAGAGAATTTACAAATCTAGAGATCATGAAGTGTTGGAGTCTTGAAACTTCAAGGCGGCTGTTCAACACAATCTTGCTCAATCAAACGCAACTTGAAGAATCTACCGAGCAAATATCAGGGGAGTTTCTCATTCTAATTCTCTTTAAATTTCCGTATTTAATGTTTTATATATACAACGAGGACGTTGTATAATTCAAGTGGGGGGATGGAATTAGAATGTTTACTTGTCCTATTTTTCACAATAAAATGCTTAAATTATGCTCAAATTTAAAAATTTTCAAGCATACTTTTGTGAAATTACATGTTACATAACCCGCACATAATAACCCTTGTTAGATATTGTGAGAATTTAGCATATTTGTTTCCAAATGTTTACCCTAATTCCACAAAATATGAGAGTAGACTTTAGAACTTGGCTTGGTATATCTATTCAAGACCGCAATAATGAGTACTATGGATTTAGATTAAGTAACTTGTTTAAATTGGTAAATGTTAGGATTACACCCAAATCGCCTTTACATGTTGCTTATTAACTAACTACATTGGTTAGTTAACCCCCGTATAAACCCTTTGTTTACTCTCATTTTAAGAGTAAGATACCACTATAACAACCCGTAGAGCCAATCCTTTAGGAATTACACCAACTATTTGTTTCGTTACACCCTTACACCTTAATCTATCCTGTTAGATTAAGCTTAATTTACAGATGCTAGTTGCTTAAAGTGTAAAGTTTGTATTTCCCGAGTCTTGTGCCATTTTCTATCTTGGAACGGTTGGAAGAAATTTGCACATCGAAAATGGGAATGTATATTAGTAGTCAAAACTAATGTGATTTTACTACCGTCACAATTAATGGTGAATCCGAAGAGCAAAGGAATTATCGAAGGAATTATTCGGAATTATTATGATCGTGAAGATGGTGAAACTACACCGAGATTTGAAGTACAACTGGTAAAAAAAATATATCAAAAAAAATTTAGAAAAATCACAACAAAAAAGAAAAGGAAAGTTTGAAGATAATCGTTTCGCAACTACCGAAGGAATTACATGAAGGATCGATTATTCGTTGATACGCAACAAAAATCAGCGCTGTAGAGTATTGTATAAAGTGGAAGATATCGCCACTTACCTTGTAGAGTATCTAAAGTTTTGGGATGATTGGGAAGTTGGCCGTTACGGGAACGCCAACTTAGGTTGTTTTTTTTGATCGATGATCAAGAGGTTGTAAATAGGTGTATCTTTATCATGGTAGCGATCGGGGAAAAAGTGTCTAGCAATTTGTATCTTAGTCTTAATTTATTTGTTTCGTAATTTTTATTTAACAACAATTTATTTCCCTTTCCTAATCATTAACCATGGGTTTTACGTGAATGATGATTTATACGAACATGCATGTCTATTCCGTCATTACGGCCATGTATGTATGTCTCGTACCTCGTTGGTTTATGACTTTTGGTGAAAGTTAGAAGGTTCCTACCCTATATCATTCTTCATCCTAACCGTTGGTTAAATTCGAATGGGGATGTGATCGAACACACATGTCTGTTCTGTTGTTACGGCCATGTATGTGTGCTTTAGCTGCCCTGTTGGAGTGGTACTTCTGGTGAAAGATTGTAGAATGATGAACCATAAGCCTTTCCATACAAAAACCCATATTTACCTTTATAAACTTGTTACTCCTTAGCTTTAGCGGTAGAGATGTGTATCTTTGCCAAGCTTATGATAGAATACTTGTCACGACCGAGCAATTGAGCGAATTAGTTACATGTTACCACATAGATTAGTCAAGTGATTTGAGTGTTTTCATCTTCCTATTTCGTGAGGTGTTTCATTTTTTTAGGTAATGGGTCTCCCCGGTAAATATATTACACCAAAAAATCGTTTAAGTACAAAGGATGAGGGTGAAGTCCCTCATCTCAGTCTATTTTGTACGATTTACAAGCTTCCGTAAAGCTACTAACCGAACCACATACTAAGAAGCTGAAAACATTCTTATTTTGGGGGGGGGGGGAAACTAATTAAAGAAAGTAATACATAATAACTTTCTAACTATTATCTATATGGATTTTCAAAATGATTATTCACCACTCGAGCAATCGATCGTCATTGAACTTCCAATGCACGCATCAACTCCCAACAATCATGTAACATCCTTGGTATCCATTCATTTAAGAGATATAATTAAGCACCTACAAACTACATTCAAGTAGAGAACGCACATTAATTCTTAATTAAATTCAGTCAAGGCTCACATTAATTCCAGTCAAGACTCACATTAATTCCAGTCAAAATACCCAGAATAGATCAAGACGCACATTAACTCCAGTCAAACCAAACCCTAAAACTTAGGGATTAAGCCATAACAGCCATCTTCATCATCGACCTCCATGGATGAACAACCCAGATTAACATCATTTAGTATTGAATTATCATTAATTACAGTAGCATTTAAAGGCAAAAACCTTCAAAGCCCCAACCTTCAAAAACTTTTTCAACGCAACTGCCTTAGAACAAGAAAATGTAAGAATGATCGTTTAGAGTTCTATGTAGAGCAGCGGTAGGATCAATGAGTAAACAACATCAAATGATGGACTTCCACGAACCACCATCAAGCGAATGACAAAAAAGGTTGTATAAACCCTAAACCAAATCGACTCCCCAATAAAGAAACGTGATTACAGGTTTAAGGAAGGATAGATTGACCGGATAATGATGAGAGTGACAGCCAAATCCTTTTTAGAGGGATAGATTAACCAGATAATGATAGGAATGAGGTGTTTGGTTGTGTAATTGTAATAGATCAAATAAATGCTTTAACAGAAAATATCCTTGGGGATACATTTTTATAAACTTCTCAAGGCTACTTGAGGATGTGACACCCCAAGAATTTCCGTTCAATAAATTAGCCATTTCCGTTTAGCAATTTGAATTTTTAAAGTTTCGTTTAATATCTACGTGTAACCAGGAAGTATTCCCGCTTTTATTTGAGAAACGTTTCCGGGAGCGAACCGGGATGCCTAACGTTGTAGTATTTTGGCAATAACCACGTTTTTACATTTTATGGCAATATTTAAAATTTCATAATTTTCGGTGATACCATTATTTGTTTCGTTAC
>BQNB010055367.1:2753-22707 GCA_026074375.1 Tanacetum coccineum
ATTTTGAGAACATTTAGGCTTATGAGATGAACCAACAGCTCAAAGAAATGTTTCAGGCAAAGGCAAGCAAGGAACGCCTTGATATTGTTAAATCCCTCATGGCTTGTAAACCGAAACCTGGAGCCTTTATTTGTGATTTCGTCTTAGAGATGAAAGGGTACTTTGATAGGTTGGAATCTCTAAACATGGTGTTCGATGCTGAGCTTTCTATCAACATAATCCTATCAGGTCTGCCAGCTGATTAAAATCAGTTTGTGCTCTCGTATCAAATGAATGGGAAAGAGACCTCAATAATGGAACTCCATAGCTTGTTGCAAACCGCTAAGCAATGGATCAAGAAAATTGATGTGCCCTCTACTTCAGCAGCTCCTGTCTTGACTGTTGGTCATAATGCAAAGAAAAGAAAGACTTCTCATTCCAACTGGAAAGGAAAGACCACACAAGGAAAGTCCGATCGTGGGTCTAAGAGAAAGGCTGAATATGAGATTGCACCTACAAGAGATCCAAATGAATTAGTGTGCTTCTACTACAACACAAAGGGGCATTGGAAGCGTAGCTGCCCAAAATATCTGAAGGACCTTAAAGATGGAAAGGTCGAAAAGGGTGCTCATTTAGGTATGTCTATGATCGAACTCTACAATACTACAACTTCAGATTCGTGGGTCCTGGATACAGGGTGTGGTACTCACATTAGCACTGTTTTGCAAGGTCTAAAGGAAAGTAGGAGGTTGAAGCATAGAGAGCTCAACTTAGTCATGGGAAATAGGAAAATCACACATGTGACAAGGATTGGAAAGTACGAGCTCATGCTGAAGTCTTGAGTTAGGATAGGTTTAAACAATTGCTGTTATTCGTCAGAAATGGCAAGAAACATTATTTCATTTCATTCTTTGTTTAAGGATGGTTATAAATTTTCATTTGATAATGAGAATGGAGATATTTTGGTAGATATGGATATGTTTATCTGATTAAACATAAGTCAGATACCTTAGAAGTATTCAAAAGGTATCAAAACAAAGTAGAGAACCAACTGGGAAAAAAGATAAAGGTACTCCGATCTAATAAGGGAGGAGAATACCTTAGTATTGAGTTTTTCGATCATCTTAAAAACTATGGTATAGTTTCACAGTAAACTCCTCCTAGAACACCACAACTAAATGGTGTTGCTGAGAGGAGAAATAGAACACTGTTAGACATGGTTCGATCTATGATGTGTCGAGCAACACTTCCAATAAGCTTTTGGGGTTACGCATTAGAGATAGCCACTCATATCTTAAATCTTGTACCCATTAAGAAGGTCTCGAAGACACCTTTTGAGATGTGGAAGGGAAAACGTCCTTCTCATGGGAACATCAAAATCTGGGGTTCTGAGGTTTTCGTTAGACGAGAAGCTCAGGACAAACTAGATGCCAGATCTGAAAAGTGTCTCTTCGTCGGTTATCCAAAAGAGTCATTTGGATATATTTTTTTACAAACCCAAGGATAATGTGGTATTTGTAGCTCGAAGAGGAGTTTTCCTTAAAAGAGAAATGATATCTAAAGAGGACAGTAAGAGTAAAATAGACCTTGAAGAAATTCAAGAGTCTGTCGATGTGAAACCTATAGTGAACATTGACACTCAACAAGAGGTGGTGACACCTGTTAAGCCTGACGATATATTCGTACCCATTTGCAAAACAAGTAGTAGAGTAAGCAAACCTCCTCAGTTCTATTATGGTTTCTATATTGAAGAGGACAAGATTAGAGATAGTACACTAAGTGAATTGGATGAGCCTACTAACTACAAGGAAGCGATGGAAAGCCCTGGGGCTGCTAAGTGGAAGGAAGCTATGAAAAGAGAGATTCAGTCTATGTATGACAACCAAGTTTGGAATTTGGTTGACACTACACCCGGTATTAAGATGGTGGGATGTAAGTGGATCTTCAAGAAGAAGACAAACATGGATGGGAAAGTACACAATTATAAAGCTAGGTTAGTTGCATAGGGTTATACTTAAACCCACGGGATTAGTTATGAGGAAACCTTCTCACCAGTAGCTAAAATAAAGTCAATTAGGATAATGCTTGCCATAGCTGCATTTCAGGATTATGAAATATGGCAAATGGATGTCAATACCGCTTTCCTTAATGGAAAACTGATAGAGGATGTGTTTATGGTACAACCAGAAGGTTTTGAAAATGCAAAGTATCCTAAAAGAGTGTGCAATCTTCAAAAGGACATTTATGGACTTAAACATGCTTCTCGTAGCTGGAATCTCTACTTCCATGAGAAAGTCACATAGTTTGGATTTTCTAGAAGCGAAGATGAGTCTTGTATATATGTCAAAGTTAGTGGGAGTGTTGTAGTCTTCCTTGTATTATATGTGGATGATATACTACTCATAGGAAATGATATCCCAACATTACAAAGTGTAAAAGACTGGTTGGGGAAATGTTTCGCTATGAAAGATTTGGGAGATGCAACACATATTCTTGGTATAAAGATTTACAGAGCTAGGTCAATATGTCTTATATGACTTAGTCAGGACATGTACTTAGATAAAATTTTGAAAAGATTCAAAATGGAGAATTCTAAGAAAGGGAATCTACCCTTACATCATGGCATAAAGATTAGTAAGGATCTATGTCCGAAAACTGATGAAGAACTGGACCAAATGAGTCGAGTCCCATATGCTTCGGCTATAGGATCGATCATGTATGTCATGACATGTACAAGGCCTGATGTCTCCTTTGCTTTAAGCATGGCGAGTCTACATCAGCAAAATCTTGGCGAAGGTTATTGGACAGTTGTAAAGAATGTTCTTAAGTATTTAAGAAATACTAAAGGTGGGTTCTTAGTTTATGGTGGAGAAGAACTCAGAGTGACTGGTTATTGTAATGCAAGTTAGCAAACAGATAAAGATGATAGTCGTTCACAGTCTGGTTGGGTATTCTTGTTGAATGGTTAAGCGCTGACATGGAAAAGTTCAAAGCAAGATACAGTGGCAGACTTCACATGCGAGTCCGAGTATATTACAGCTTGTGAGGCTTCAAAGGAAGCTATTTGGATGAAGAATTTAATTGGAGATCTTGGAGTTGTTCCAACATTACAAGACCCCATTGAAATATTTTGTGATAATAAGAGTGCAGTCGCCTTGACTAAAGAACCCAGCGATCACAGAAAGTTAAAGCTTATTGAAAGAAAATACCATTTTGTTCGAAGCAAAGTAGAAGAAGGACACGTAATTGTGAAGGACATACGATCAGAGGATAATCCAGCTGATCTATTCATAAAGGCATTGGCTAATCCAGACACGATGAACATGCTAGGAGCATAGGATTGAAAGATAAAATAAAATTTTAGTTGTTAGTTTGAATTTGAAACATTATAAGCAATGATTGATATTGTAATGGATTTGGTGATTAAATAATAGAGATTTGTTTATTTGCATGTGTGCTACCATTTACAATTAATTGTCATTGTGTTTCATTTTTCCATGTTTAGAATCCACTTCCTGAGTACTTAGTTTACTCAAACCTCCTCAATCGTTCATACTATAAGAAGTAAGTATTGATTTAAGACTGTCATGGAGTGTTAGTAGATTGTCTATAAAGATTAGACATAGCATAGAGAATGCTGCAACACTCATGAGTACTTAATGAGAATTAAGTATAGGAGAAACCCGTACTTAGAGGGATTACTTCATGGATTAATATCACAATTAATTCTAAGATGATAATATATTCTATTCTTAAAATGGAGATACATCGAGTTTCTAGTTTTTCGAGTCTGTTATACTTTAGTTTGTTCAAACGTTGTGTCTATAGTTATAAAGGATATGCTAGGTATGACATGATGAGTTGACTAGTTCTATGTATTCAAAGTTTATTTGTTCCTTTTACCTAAATGGGAAAGCGATATCCATAGGCCCCTCGATGATTAAATGTTGACTTAAATGTGCTAAGCCTATGTGTTCAATTCAGTAGTCTCATATAGTCAAATAATTAGAAATCGAGAAACATAATGTTGAACCTAGAGATTGATTAAAATCCATGTCTCAAGTTCATACGATATCAGTAGAACAAAGGAATAGTTGATCACTTATCTAAGGGTTGTCTCTAAGATATGATTCAGAGTTCAGCAGTTGCTTTGGATGGCACTCTCTGCTTAGTTGATCATGATAGACTTAGAACAATTATAATTAATGACTTGTCCAAGTGGCAGACTGTTGGATTTAGTGTCCAAGTTCATAACTAATTGGTAAGACTGTCGTCAAAAGTAGAGTCCTTTTTGGGTTGCCCTCAGTGAACCGTTAAGAAAAATAATAAAGGAGAAATAATATTAATTAAAATTAATATTATATGTATAACTAATTGGTTTATTAATTTATTAATAGTTGGTAAATTAATTAGAAGCTAATTATAAAGAAGCTTGGGCAGAATACGAAATAATACAAAGTGTATTCATTTGAACGGGTTGGGAAGACCCAAATGCGGCCTATGGGACATTTTTAGGGTATCCCACATCACCCTAAAGAGACATCCCAACCCCCTCCCTCTCAATATAAATAGAGGGGCATGCCAAGGCTTTATTTGCTCATTCTCTCTTTCTCATTCCTACTCCTTGTAAGAGTCTTTCATGTATCAGGACCTTAGGAGTTCAAATTCTTTTCTCTTTGGTTCGTAGGTGCGAGCTATTAGAGGTACTCTCATTTGGGTACTTGCCTCCAAGTTCGACCAAGGTGGTCTGCGTGTGAGAAATTTGATTTTCTAAAAGGTTAGTATTTTCTTATTTATTTATTTATTTATTTCTTTTAAGTTGCTTTTATTATTAGGTTGAGATCATTTAGGGTTTAGTTCCCTTCTTTCCCTAGATTAATTGTTATTTCTGATGCGTATTAATCTAGTTAGGGTATAGAAAACCCTTTAGAAATTTGCATAGCGAAATGTACAAGGATAAATGTGTTTATGTATACACGGGAATGTGCACGGCAATTTATGACATTTTTAGGAAAAGAAACCATGCCAAAAAACTTCAAAACTCCTGAGGAACTTGTTTAACATAAACACCAAAGCAAAACACAACACTTAATCCTAGGATGATCATTAAAGATTCACTTAAATGACAAATGGCTAAAGATTTGGATTTTAAATGACAAGTGATCACGAGGTTGATTTGCTATCCCTTATTTGACATTGAAGTGAGTTTTACGAAGGCGTCTACTTATTTCATCATCGAGACTTCCGTCTACTTTCTACCTCTTTTCTTCAAACCCCTCTATTGATTGATGACTTGCTTGAACGTATACAGCTTATGACTAAGACTTGAATTATCTAGTTTCCAGTAGTCGGGGTGGTTAGTTGAAGACCTGGACAACTATCACTTAAAGGAGTTACATTGTAGTACTTAGTGTCACACGCAGATGTCGATGTGGATAATTTCAAGAGGTGTTGTACGTCTTATACTTTTGATGGCGGGTATAAGGTACTTAGAGATTTGATTCTGCACTGTTCTTCAATCAACAATAGTGAAAGCTTAAGTAACAAATTTGGGGGATTTTACTTCACTTTAAAGTTTGGTATATCGGGTTTACTTCACCAAGTGGTCATAGCAATAGCCGACAAAATACTAGGTTGGTAAGTTTGCCAGAGAGTTTAAAGGTTGAGATGCAATCAGAAATTCTCATGAGATATTATGCTGCTATTCCAAGACAAGGATACTTCACAGTCTAAGCAAAATTTTCAAAGTTCTTCAACGACATTCATAACTTTTCAATATTTACGCTTAAGACAAGAACTTCTCGAGTATATAGACGTACACAACAATGATGCTTCCGAGGGTTAGAAACCATCATGGGGTAAAACGTGTACTTTGATGTTACCTGGTTAACTTCCAGGGGGAAGTAGTGTATACTACTTCACATAGTATGGTTTGTGGAGTATTCTGCATACATGAGAAGTATTGTTGCTGGTTCCTTACATGCACCCCCGAACAAATATTCACCAAGACCCAATGACAAGTAGCATTAGTATGTGGTGTGGTTTTTCTTCTATAAAATTCCACTGTGCACGTTAATGACAAATAGAAGATTGTTCAAGATACATCAAAGTTTCAAAATCTGCTCAAGATAGGGATGTTGGTTTAGGGGGAAGCTGATTTAGCAACTTCGCCAAAAAGGAGTATATGAAAAAGCTTTTCACGACATGCTGCATGGATTAGGGGAAGTTAATCCAACTCATGCATACAACAATGGTTCAAGAACAAGTAAAGATACAGAAGATCCAAGCTGATGTACAAGTTTCAAGACCAGGAGAACTTAGAAGACATCTTCAGCTTTGGAAGTGCTTTGGAAGACTTTATTTTGTTGTAATCATACTTGTTAGGAACATTGTAAGTAATTATGTATGTCCACATGTTGGGGGAAGATTGTTAGCCTTAAAATATGTTGATTTGTACAGAATTACATTAGTTTAATATAGTTGTGTCGAATAAGGACTAGAAACATCAAGTTAGTATAGTTAGGCGACACATAGGACTATATATACCCCCTTTATACTTCCATGGAGGGGTGAGGATTCATAATGTAACATCTCACAAGTGTGTGTTTCTCCTCCTTCTCTCTAGAAACACACACTCTTCCCTTTCTCTCTCTACAATTCATTATAATGGCTTATTTTCTTTTTAATCCTCCTTGACCTCCAGATCGTGTGTTTTAGGCTATAATCTTTATAGGTAACAATATTTGATAAGGAGAGACCCAAAAGTTCTTAGGAGTTTCATGTGGATAATTCTTGGATGACGATTTAGCCAGTTTATCATTTCGTTTCTCCAAAACCAGAGGAGTACTAGTTTCTTTTGCTCTCTTTTCTTGTCCCTTTATTCGTTTACGGGTACTTTATAGAACATTGGGGACAATGTTCGTAATAAGTGTAGGGGGAAATAAAAGCCTTCGAAACTATCACACCATTTGTCTTTTGCTTTATCCTTAAAATGATGAGTAATATATCAAAACATAGCGTAGAAGGTAATTTTGAACCAAATTTAAATTTTTTTGTGCCACATACCGGTGAAACTTAGTACTAGTTGCGTCTTATTGGATAGGGAATTATACGACTAGCACAAAAACCCTTCCACTCAAATAAAATTCCACCCCCGAATTGTGAGGTTCACCCCTAGATCTTTAAGAATTCGGGTATCCATCTTTGATACCCAATATAATTATGCCTTTAACTTTCTCGAGTTAGCATATGTGTCTATTCCATCATTACAGATGTGTACGTATGGTCTTTGTCACCTTTTCTGGAGCATTGGTATCGGTATTAAATTATATAAGAGTGCACTGGTAGTATATATAATTCTAGAACTTGCTTTAGTGATGCATCTCGAGACTGCGTAGTGAGTAATAAGAATTGCTAAGTGATAAGAGGCACTAGGATTAACCCGTGTTTTAAACCTGTAATTGTTAATATGGTCACATCGACTATATACCTATCCAAACACCTGTGCTTCACACTCATTTTTAGTGCAAGACTCCCCTAGCAAAACCCTCTAGGCCTATCCTTTTCGCGATTCTAGTAATTTTCTGGTTAATCCGGACTATTAATGAAAAGCATTGTTAACCCTACAACTAATTGTTACACCCACTTCGCCTTAGCCTCCTTGTATGTACTCTCTTTTAGTACATTATTGTTTAACCCAATTTAATTATTTGAGTACACAGTTGTTAAGTCCTTATCCTTGTAAATACAGTTTTGGGACGATTGGGATTCATGGTAGTATTTATTTCGCGAAAGAATGGGGAAGAAAAGTTAAGTCAATACCCCCATATGTTTGTCAAATGATCTCCATGTTATTTTGATCCACCTCAAATCGGGTCATTAGTTAGATTGTATATCGAGCATGTAAAAGCTCAAGTGTAGGGGTACGTGTTATAAACCCCCATGTTGTATTATATCATCAAAAAAAAGAGATTGATGTAGAGTTTTGTAGAGTTTGTACATCTTCGTCCGAGTCTTGGCTTAGCAACCAAACCAGCGTGTATTCATGTAAATAATTAGCTAACCCTTCCACTTCAAATTCACCCAAAGCCACCCAAATGTATCCCATCCGTTTCCGTTTCCATTATATGTTATCTTACACCTACACCCCACAACCCTTTAAAAGTCCTCTTAGATAGTAATGAATAATACTTGCCTCGAGCGATGGAGGTTTGATCCTTTACCAAGCCTATGGTAATTTGTATACTATGACAGGCAATGATATGTTATAATTCATTATACACCCGAGAGAAAAAGAGAATCCCAAACACTTATGTGACGTGCAAGTATGTATTTTTTGTGCTTTTAATTACGAGGTCTAGAATGTTGTGTTGTAGAATATTTTTAAAGAATAGGTAAAATGACCCTCATATTGTTATTGTCTAGATAGAAAAGCCCATTTTCTTGAGGACAAGCAAATCCCAAGTGTAGGGGTATTTGATGAGGTGTCATTTTATACACGTTTTCGGGGCCATTTAACCCCAATATCGTGTGTTTATGCCCAAAATATGTACTTAATCGTTCATTTTTAGGTATTTCTCATATGGATGACATTTGGATGAATTACACGTGACTTGGGCTCATTTAGAGAAAAAACGGACGAGACTACGAACTAGCACCAAGACTATTAAAGATTTGTGCTCACAGAGCCTGGAAACGGCATCACGCATCATACACGACGCCGTCACACTTCATCTAGTGACAGCGTCACACATTTCAAGACGGCGTCAGCCCGTACCGACTCAAACGCAGATCTAGAAGATTCACTTTCACGACGGCGTCACGACTAAAACGCGACGCCGTCGCCGCGAATTTCTTATATATACAAACCCGAATTTAAGGTTTTAAGTGTGTAACTTTAGAATAAAAAGAGGGTACGAACCCTAGTTCGTTTAACAGCCATAAAAGACGATTTTAGGGCTTAAAAACCCTATTGTAAGTCTTTCAATTCACGTTTTAATCAAGTAAGATTTACTTTATCATTCAATATGTCTATGTGTTGTATGATTAATTATTCTTGCTTTATTCTTAACATGCTAGGCTAAACCTATTATTGTGTTTATTTATGATTCTATGAAACCTAGAATGTAGATCTTTGTGATGTTGCTTCTTGTGATGGATGTGCACGTTAGGCTCTAAAAAACAAGCTTTCTGTCTATAATTGCTGTTGATATGTCTAGGGAAACGTGATTGTGTAGAAAGGATACCGGTGGTAACAGTCTTCATACTACCTTACCCTGATTCTGGTTGATCCCTCTTAGGTTATTTCACATGCATTTTCTTCTTTAGTATACGAGCCCTTATAATCAGGCTTCCAGTTGACTTGCTTTACCGATACTGGTAACGAGCCAAGGAAACTAACCGCCTTCTTCCAAACGCTAATTTTTCAAAATGGGTTAGTTACGTTTTGTATAGCTAACGATCGCTCATCTGGATTGTTATAGTTTAAATACGGTGCAGGTTTTGGTCCATATATCGGTGCTCCAAACTTATTATTCTTTATCTGATAATCTTCCTCGTCATCACTATCACTTTCTGTGTTTCTCATAACATCTGATCTTGCAGCACGGAAGGTTTAGTGACAAAACCCATCAAAGGTTGAGAAACGTCTCTCCGGAGTATTGACTATGCCACCAATCGTACACAGGAATCCCTGACCAACAACTATTGGTGAATCACGGTCAATAAGAATATCCAGGATTAGAAACTTAGCAATTAAGGTAGTCACCCCTACTTGACAAAGAACATTTATGAGTATCCCCATAGCTTCTGCCTGAGTATGATTTATCATCGTGATTCCTCTATCCACCTTCTTCATATCTTTTCTCCCTAAGTGTTCATAGATTCGATAAGGCATATTATTTATATCCGACCCAGTATCTGCTAACGCATGTTCGTTAACATGTCCCTCCAATCTGATGGGAAATATGAATGCTCTAGGGTCGTCCTTTTCTTTTAACGCTTCTCCCTTAATTCTTTTTACTGCTTCTTCTTCTTCTTTTACAATCTTTCCATCTAACTCTACCTTGTCTTTCCAAACTTCATCAAGAATTTTCTTGTATTTATCATGATAAGCCATTGTATCGATTATAGGCATTTCCTCCTCTAATAAGGTAAACTTTTAGCTCATTCTGATTGCTATTGCTTCTTTAGCTGCTTCTTCTTGAGTTAAAGACCTCCAGCTGATGAAGATGTTCCTATATCTTGATAGAAAAAGTTAAGGTTTTCCATTGCCCGCTTCTTATTATGGCTACTCTTCCCCATTTTGCATACAAATGGCGAAAGTCCTTCTTCACCCAATAGTGGTATATCATCTATGTTAAAATCAAGCAAATGGTCCCAATCATCATTGCTCTTTCCTTCTTCCTCGGTTTCTTCCAAGAATAGATCAATATCAGGGTATATTGTGACAATTCCAACCTCGAAATCAGTGATTGCTTTGGTCATGCGTAAGAATGATCTTTCAAAAATCACCCCAGGTTCAACATCATCTTCTTCTGGGTTGATGATGAATTTCACAAAGTAGATTTTGCCTCTTAGTGCAACAACGAGTTCTTTCTTAACCACTTTGTTTCCTCTTTTAACTTCATGTTCCAAGCATAACTTTACTGCATACTCATTTGAGATCATGTTCTCCTCTACTCTAAGATTAATCTCACCATCGTAAGCTTCCAGGCCATTGACAAAACAAGGAGCCGCGAATCTATCGCTAACTTCCTCGGTCTCCATTTGGTAAAAAACCATAGCCTTCGTTTCTTTCTTTTGCCCACTATTAGCAGTGTCCTGAAATTCCAGAGAATTCCAGTCTCCAGATCCTTCAACTTTATCACTCGAAATTACAACGACGTCTTCTCCTAAGCAAATTTTTCCAAGACTCGAATTTGGATCTATAACTCTTATAAAATAAGACAACATTAAAACAAACATTAGTGGGTTAGTTAAAACAAACATTAGTGGGTTATTTAAAACAAATAACAATACCTTTTAGGGGACGGAATTAATGTCCCGAAACTAAAAACTTTCCTAAAATAGAAACTTACTAAAATGGCAATTTTCGGTTAAATGCCGAAACTTAACGAAAAAATCTATAATTTTATTTAGTCACGTTTGTTAATTAAGCTAAAGCACAAACACACATGGATGACTTTTTCTCTTATAAACGATTCGTACAAGTTTCGTATACTTTCCGTCTTTCTAAGACGAGTCATTGATTTAGGTCGCAAGTAGGACCTCTTGGAATTATATCTCTTCATTGATTATTATCTCACCATTTGCTTAAGGTGAGTTCATAGCCTCACGTTTTACTATTTCTACTTTACTACTTTGGGGTGAGAAACATCGCTTGTTTTTAAACTATGGACATAGTTACTTTACGTTACCTTTTTCTGATTACATGTTGCCTAAGTTACGAATAGACCACTAATGCCTGAACTATCATGAACCGTTAGTTTCTTAACCGACCGTACTGGTTAAGTGAGTGCGAATGCTGTAAATAGATCTATTGAGACTGATTATCCCTATCCGGGTAAGTAGCGCTTACTAGATTCGAGAGACACGAACAAACGGATATATACCATGTCGGATTTCACTAGGTGATCTTGGTCAGATACCTCTAGGGCAGTTAATTTCTTGTTTGGCATATAATATGCTTCTTTAAATTGAGCTTCGGTGTCATGAGCTTAGCGCAACAGTAAATACTTTTTATGTGAAGTTGTATCTGTTATAACTGTCACATGCGTGCTGTGAACTTGTGGTCTACTTTTAATACTAAACTCAAACCTATGAATCACCAACTTTATGTTGACTGTTTTAAGCTATGGTTTTCTCAGTGTGACTTAGCTGGTTTTATTCTGAGGTGCACCTAATTGTTGTTGCCTGCATTGCGGTTGTCTTTCAAGTATATTTATCTTTAAATTTTAATTAATCGTTGTTTTAAAAAACATGTTATGGTTCGTTACATTGTCTTGCTTCGCTGAAACTATTTGACCTTTATTGTTAAGAATATTGTAAGACTTATTTTGTTTTTAATCAAAGCAACGAGTTATGTTTTATCAAACGTCCATATAGTGGTCGTTTACTTGATCTTGTGTGATGTATATTATGACGTCACGCCCCCGGACACGTGTTTCCGTCCAGGCCCCGTTTGGGGGTGTGACAGATTGGTATCCAGAGCCAAGGTTATAGTGAACCAGGTAGCTTATACTAGGTCTGGTCTATAACCAGTATGTGATCCTACGTGTTCTTACCTGCTTACATATATATCTAATAATAATAGCATATTATATATATATATATATATATATATATATATATATATATATATATATATATATATATATATATATATATATATATATATATATAAGTGCAAATTATATATATCATATTGCCATAATTATTTTATACATCATTTTGCCATATCATATTTTGCATCATACTTACTTCTCGGCATTGCACGCACTTAGCATGGTTTCATATAAAGAGATTTATATAAACTTTTGCTTGTGCAGGTTATGGCAGCATTTGTTATTCTTATTTCATTAGATTTATCTGAGGAGAGTGTGGGTTCTCACGTCCTACGAGTTATTCTCTTTGGCACTATTCCTACCAGTATCATGTTATCCTTGTGATTCCTGCTGAGGTTCCTATTGTACATACCGATCCCTTAGTTGCACTGGAGGTGGGAGCAGTTTTTGTCATCTCACCTATCGGAGTGCTTGATTTGGTGGATTATTCATCTTCTTCTAATTCTGATCCATCAAAGGATTCCTTAACTCTAGCACCAGAGTTACCATTGGTTTCACCCTTCTTATGTTCTGATGACTCAGAGGCGGACAGTGAGTTCGAGCCTGCTGAGCAGAGAACCGAGAGGCATGAGTCTCTTACTGATCATGATGCTATGGTTTTGAGGTGGAGGGACAGGGTCACATCTATGCCGTCCTCACCACCAAGATCATCACCTCAAGACACTCTTTCACCATCATCTGAGTTTCCCCTTGCACCTGTTGTTGCCCCACCCGGGATTCGTCGACTGCCAGCGATTCTTGTCCGACCCGGTGAGGCTATCCCTTTCGGTCGACCTTACCGCACCCATCCTAATGGGCCGCGTAAGTTATTGACTGCGAGGAAGAGATTTTGGACCTTTTCATTCTCGTAGACTTGCACGGAGACGTGTATCTCATCGTTCTTTGGATCGTCATTCTTCACCAGACTTTACTTCAAACTCATCTTCTTCTAGTTCATCTTTGGATTCTTTATCAGATACTTCTTCAGGTTCACCTTCAGATTCATTGACAGACTCATCATCAATTCATTCTTCAGGATGCGATGCATCAGGTCAGTCTTATTCAGGACCATCGACTAGAGTTGCATCACCTAGGTTGATTTATCCCTCGGTTAGGACTCCACGATGTAGTGAGTCTTTTATGCGTTGGAGGTCTACAACATTGTCTACTCTTTACCCACCGACGACATCAGAGTCATCCCTAGATTCATCTTTTAAGAGGTCATTGGATTCATCTTCACCTTCTGCTGGACCATCTCGCAAGAGATGCACATCACCTACTACTTTGGTACCGTCATCTACTCCTGTTCTGAGATCGATAGCCTCTACTCATGTTGATCTTCTACCACCTCGCAATAGGTTCAGAGATTCGTACTCACCCGAGGATAGTAGAGAGGTTCACATGGAGATTAGTACTTAGTTCGATCCAAATAGTCTATATATAATAAAATATATATCCTAAATATCTCAAATTAATTATAATATAGTATAGAGAGTTTCCCGTTTTATATAAAATTGCTTGAGGACAAACAATAGTATATTTCCCGAGTGTCGTATCCCGACGAGAAGTGAATTTGAAATCCACGAAAGTGTTTTGTTTGATGCTTGAATATCAAGTATTTTTGTTTTTGATTTCTAATTCTAAAAACACAAAGGGAAGCAAGAAAAAAACAAGCAATCAATTAAGGCAACTAAGGATTAAAGCTAGAAACGATAACGGGAATTCTAAAACGCGACTAATTACCTAAATTATCAAAATTTAACCCTAAAAATTATTATTTTTATTTTTTATGAATCCTAAATGACTGAAAATAATTTTTGAAAAAGAAATTTTATTTTTTTTATTTTTATTTTATTAATTAAGAATTAAAAACAGTTTTAATCTAAAAATAATACTAAAAATGCTAAACTAATTTATAAAAATTCTAAAAAATTACTAAAAGTACTTAACACTAATACTAATGTAAGAAAAATAAAACTGCTAAAATAGGGCTTATAAATAAGCCTAGAAAAATCAAATAAGCTAGAAAGCAAAACTGTGAAAAAGGATATAAAAGAAAACTGGCCCAAGAGATTTATGAAAAAGTCCCAAGGGCGCAGTGGTAAGTTGCGTGTGTGTTGAGGGAGAGGTCATGGGTTCAAAACCTATGGCCTTTCTTTTTGACAAAACATTTTTTTATATATTTTTTTATTTGAAAAAACTAAAGTATAAGTGAAAATAAGCTAATTTAATAAATGGACTTAATACTAAAACTTAATAATAAGCTAATAAAAAGCAACAAATAAGCAACAATTTGGTTTTCTCAATTCTTAAAAAATAAGCTAAATTGATGGGGCCTTTTTGGACCTAATAAGCTAACACAAACAACAAATAAGCTGATGAAAGCTCTTAAGCTAGTCTAACTAAGCATTGATCACTTATAAAATAAGCAGACCAGATAAGCTACAAAGCACTTAAAAAGCTAAAGACATATAGCTTAAGACAGACTTCAAAGGAACCTTTAAAAACTTTAAGCTTAAAATTCAAGACTATTAAGCAATAAGCAAAACCTAAAAAGCAAAAACAAATTAAGACTAATAGGCTAAAGACCCAAAATAGCTGAAATTAAATAGATTAACTAAAGAAAATAAGCTAGGAAAGGACAAATAAAAACAATAGACACACACTTGTTTTTGGCTTTTTGGTTTTATTTGACACTTTAGCAACTTAAAACAAGACTCAATAAGCATGAAAAAGTTATAAAAAAAACTAAAAACAGATTAAAAGCTTGACTCAATAAACTGATACACACTGAAATTAAGCTAAATTAAACATACAATAAGCTAGAAATTCACCTTAAAACAGACTGCAAACTTGACTTTATTTTTACTTTTAAAGCTAAATGGCTATTTGCAGCCCTAGATTTAAGCTAGATTAAGCTAATGTGAAAACTCAAAAGGTTAAAACAGATAAAGCTTGATATCTAAAGAGCTTATTCTATCATTATCAGAACTTACAACAAACTTAATCAAATCTGAAAATGAAATTGAAAAATGGACTCAAACAAACAAGACAATTGCACACATAATCTAGACATATTATACTGCATTTTAAGCCTTTAAACAAGCATGAAAATAACACCAAAAAGCATCTTATAAAGATCTAATAATGCTAATAGTTCTAATAAGCTAAGCTACCACATATTCAAACTATATTTAGCTTAAACCTTAAATCTGATTATTAAACCTTAAAAACTTTTATAAACTGATTTCTAGGCTTAATTTGAGCTTTTCAAATTTGCTTTAAGGATCAAAAGGCTAACAAGCAGTTTTAACACAAGTTAGAACTTCTTGTGCCAAACACCCCTTAAAGTTTTTGAAGTCCATTTTAAGCTTAAAGCAGATGTATAAAAGCTATTAAAGCTTAAACAGATTAGGATATTAATATGTGAAGAATTTTTAAGCAATTTTTAACCACAATTAAGCACTAATCAATAAGCTGGAACAATAAACATATTTTTGGATTTTTAGACAGTATTAATCAAAATAAAGAAGAACTTAAAAACAGATTAATATAAGCCGCAAGCAAAATGTATTAAGCTAATAAAAGTCAGATTAAGCACAATAAAAGCAGAATTAAGCAACAATAAGCAAATCTATAAGCTAAACATTAATAAGCTAAAATTAAGTGAAATTGAAGAGTACCTTGATCCCAGCTCAAACAGGGATCTAATATGCTCAAAAGAGCTTATCTACAAGCTCCAGCATGTTAAAAACAAGCTAGTGAGGTCGCTTATTAGGAGATTGTGAACTTATTCAAATCATAATTGCATAAACTGAAAACAATGATTAAACACGAAATTAAAACCAACTGAATTTTATTGATTAACAAATTGTTTACAATACTTGAAAAGGAAAATACAATGAAAATTAAGCTAAAAACTACTATAAGCTACTAAATCAATAAAAAGCTTAAGCTAAATCCTACATGCCCTAAATGTGTGATCAAGCCCTCTATTTATAGGGGTGAGAGGAACCTTCTAGCCTTCAGGATGCTCTCCAATCTCTAATATTGGCCCTTTATCAATAACCGTCTCTTATTCATCAACTTTTGAGCCGTTAGATTATGTTCACGTTTAATTGGCCAATGGGGTGATGTAGGATTGCCAGCATAGACAAGGAATGACGTGTCAGGTGTCAGAGCCTTTTTAAAGAGGTGAAACATGATGGGGAGAGGGTGAATGGGATTTTAAAGTGTTACAAATTCGTTGCAGTTAAAAGACATGGGAGGGAGGAGGATGGTATACAGTAATATTGACATGTCTTACTCTTTAAAAGGTTGACTTGGATTGGATGGGATTGGGCCATTGTTATTCATTTTGGGCCAGGTTTTGGTTAAATGGATTTTCTTATTAAGGCTTATATAGGCTAAAGTTTATGATATTCAAGTTATAATGGGCTGACCTGGCCTAATAAAATGGGTACGGGTTGGCCAATTAAAAATGAATATGCCTTCGGCTTTGATTTCTCGTACTCTTTCAATCTCGTGCTCGTATTTTGTCCTTTTTGCTTGATTTTTGACGTTTTGTGATTTATCCGGTACCTGTAAAGCACAATAACCAAAACACACATAACTGTATTTTTCATTTGTTTTATGTTATTTAGGGTTATTTTATTAGTTAAAAGGTATGTGTATTTAAGCACATACCAGTACTGCTGATGTAGAGGCTGTTGCAGATTTGGGTATTGGTGATGGAGTTGGAGCTCCTACTAAGGATGGTATAGGTATGGGAGTTGAGGTTGCTATTGGTGATATTAGGGAGGACAAGAAGGAGTTTGAGGCAGAGGCCAGTACGGGAGGCACGATGGAGATCGCAGTAGATCAATTGGTTACAGATGGTATTTCTGAGTCTACTGGAGGAGATGTTCCTGATCTTAAGGGTACTCTTTATGATATAGCTCACTACATGTCAGAGGTTCCTCTTGATAGGATTACTAAGATTGAGACTGCTAAGAGATAGTTGGAGGCTGGTTAGTTGGTGGCTAGCGGAAAGAGAGCTGGTTTGGCTGATAGGATTAGGAGTTTAGGATGGGAGAACCTAAGGGTTCGAGCTTTGTTGTGTATTGAGAGAGATCGTGTCGACAGTCTTCGTTGTCACATGGCACTTTCTCAGGAGGAGTTTCGTCAGATTTGTAGGGATTGTGATGATACTCGGAGGAGACTTAGGAGGTTGAAGTCGCTTGTTGAGAGGCGTTTGGGATTTCGCCATTAGTTTGGTAGTATCATGGTTATGTAGGACATTAGACTGATGGTTAGGTCTAGATGTTAGTAGTAGAAAAAAATTATAAATCAATGACCCCGCTATGGGATTAATTGTAACCAACTATAAAGCTTTGTTATGATATGAAAAGCTTATTTTGATTCTCTTGCGTATTCATCTTTATTGTTATTTACTCGTTCTAGCAAAACATGTTCTATTGTATTTTCCTTTATAAATCTTATTTACCATTTATAATGGTTATATCCCGTATCGAATCACACCATGTCTGGAATGACGCCTGCTGTAATTGAGGAAATGATCAACCGACGCATGGCAGAAGCTTTAGAAACTCATGAGGCTAACAGGAACATTGGACTTGGGAACGATAATGATAAGGGTGGCAACGGAAATGGTAATGGCAACGGAAATAGATGAGGGAATGGAAATGGAAATCACAATGAGAATGATAGAGATGCTAGGCATGTCGTTTAAGAGTGTACTTACCATGACTTCATGAAATGTCAACCACTCAACTTCAAAGGAACTGAAGGAGTTGTTGGGTTGATAAGGTAGTTTGAGAAGATGGAAACAATATTCCATATCAGCAATAGCCTAAAGAAATACCAAGTTAAGTATGTTACTTGTACCCTATTAAACAGTGCACTAACTTGGTGGAACTCACATAAGAGGACCATTGGAACTGATGTTGCATTTGCCATGTCATGGAGAGAGCTTATGAAGCTAATGGTTAAAGTGTACTTCCTAAGAACTAAAATTCAGAAGATGGAATCTGAGCTGTGGAATTTGACCATGAAGAACAACGATTTGGCTGCTTATACTCAGAGATTCCAAGAGCTTACCATGTTGTGCACAAGGATGGTTCCCGAAGAGGAGGATCGAGTTGAGAAGTTTACTGGTGGTCTTCCGGATAATATCCAGGGAAATGTGATTGCTGCAGAACCTACAAGACTACAAGATGTTGTCCGCATAGCTAACAACTTAATGGTTTAAAAGTTAAAAGGTTATGCTATGAAAAATGCTGAGAACAAAAGAAAGTTTAATAACAACCAGAAGGATAACCGTGGGTAGCAACCACCATTCAAAAGATAGAATGTTGGAGGACAGAATGTAGCAAGAGCCTATACGGCTGACAACAATGCAAGAAGAGTGTATAATGGACCACTACCTCTTTGGAACAAGTGTAAGTTTCATCACGAAGGGCCATGCACAAAATGTAAGAAGTGCAACAAGGTTGGGCATTTGACCAGGGATTGTAAGGCCACGATTTCCACTACTTCTACTCATAGGGGTCAAGTAGTGAATCAGAGAGTTTTAACTTGTTTCGAGTATGGAAGGCAAGGACACTCAGAAGTGATTGCCTAAAGCTAAAAGATCAAAATCGTAGAAATAAAACTAGAAACAAGAGTGGGATTGGAGAAGCAAGAGGAAAAGCATATGTGCTAGGTGGAGGAGACGCTAACCCCGATTCTAATGTCGTCACGGGTACGTTTCTTCTCAACAACCATTATGCTTCTGTATTATTTGATTCGGGTGCCGATCGAAGTTTTGTGTCGACTACTTTTAGTACCTTACTTGATATGATCCCCGATACTTTAGACGTTAGCTATGCTGTCGAATTAGCCGACGGGAGAATTTCTGAAACTAATACCATACTTAGAGGCTGTACGTTAGGATTACTAGGTCACCCATTCAATATTGACCTAATTCCAGTAGAACTTGGTAGTTTTGACGTCATCATCGGCATGGATTGGTTAGCGAACCATCATGCGGTGATCGTGTGTGATGAAAAGATTGTGTGGATTCCCTATGGAGATGAAGTTTTGATAGTTCAAGGTGATAGAAGTGGCAAAGGAAAGAAGTCGAAGTTGAGCATTATATCGTGCACTAAGACTCAGAAATATATTAAGAAAGGTTGCCCAATTTTTCTGGCACAAGTTCTGAAGAATAAAAGCAAAGACAAGTCGGAGGAGAAGTGACTTGAGGATGTGCCGACTGTACGAGACTTTCTGGAGGTCTTTCTAGAAGATTTGCCGGGATTACCACCAACAAGACAAGTTGAATTCCAAATCGACTAAGTCTCAGGTGTTGCTCCAGTGGCACGAGCCCCGTATAGATTAGCACCGTCAGAATTGCAAGAATTATCTACTCAACTACAAGAACTTTTTGACAAAGGGTTTATAAGACCATGTTCTTCACCCTAGGGAGCCCCGGTCTTGTTCGTCAAAAAGAAAGATGGATCTTTTCGGATGTGTATCGACTATCGTGAACTAAACAAGCTGACTGTGAAGAATCAATATCCACTTTCGAGAATCGATGACTTATTTGATCAGTTGCAAGGATTAAGTGTTTACTCGAAGATCGATTTGAGTCTTGGTTATCACCAACTCCGAGT